>JBBYHH010128805.1:0-14505 GCA_038382905.1 Daphne laureola
CTATCTCTACCATTTTTCCTAATTTAGGGTGCATGAGTCATATCCTATTCATAGAAGTATTATTAGTTAATAAAAAACTTATCTTGTGTATGTAGAACTGATATAATTACATAAATTTAGGCAACATTTCACCTTAATTCCCCATTATACCATTTTTCCGGCCTATAACACTCAAAACAGGTATAACGAGAGGAAAAAGATAAAATGCATCCAAAATTTATGTAATTCTAATCAGTTCTACATACACAACCATAAAATTTTAATTTACCGATAGTATACTTTTACAAACTGTCCAACCGGACAATCCATGAAAACTCTGTAGAATATATTATTTTACAACGTTATTCCATAAATTTGAAATAAATTTTAAAATAATATATTACTGCAAATTTTCATACATAGGAACTATGGCTCAACTAATTTAATTAAACTACATAAGAAAATAAAATACATAATAAAATTAAAAAAAACAACGCTAAGCATAAAAAAATAAAAAAAAATATATATATATATTACCTGAGAGATAGAACCAAAGATGATGGTGGAGCTTCTACTCAATCCGTCGGATGATATTTTGTTTAAGTGATGAGATTGGAGAAGAATAAATTTTGTTATGTGTTGAGAGAGGAGAAGAATTTTTTTTGTTTAAGTGTTGATTGTTTTGGAGTAGGGAGTATGGTGATGCTTATATATAGGGTTTATTGCGGCCCCGTTCGCAGGAAATGGCCGCAGTAACGGGGTGGTAGGTAGAGCATGTGGGCCAGGAGGGGTTTACTGCGGCTGAAGCCGTAGTGAACGCTACTGCGCCAGCGGAAGTGACCATTTACCGCGGGGAGAGGTTTACTGCGGCCATAACCGCAGTGGTGGCCACAGTAAAACTTATTTTCCCCACGTAATGTCTGGTTGGCGGGGGAAATAACCACTCACGAAGAAATTGGACTATACTACGGTCTGGCTGCAGCTCAGGCCATAGTAAGTCCCTACTTCGCCATCAACAACGCCATCAACTAAGGCTACTGGGCTCAATGCGGCCTAAACCGCAGTGAGGGCCACAGTAGAACATGCATTCTCTATGTAGTGAATTTACCAATGTACGTATATGTGTGTATATATATTTAGGGATGTCAAAAGCTTACCGACCTGATTAACCCACCCGAACACAACCTGACTTGAGCCGGACTGACAAAAAAAGTCAATGACCCAAAACACGAATGACCTGAAACCGAACCCGACCTTACCCGAAAATAGTTTGGCCTGAATGAACCCGAAACCTGAATGACCCAAACGTGAACCCGACCTGACCCGAAACCAGCTCAACCCAAAATAACCCGGAACCCGAATGACCTGAACCCGTGACCCGAACCCGACCTGACCCGAATCCTGAACTCGATTAACCTAAATCCGAACCCAACCTGACCCAAATCCCGGACCCGATTAACTCGAATCCAAACCCTAAATTAAAGAACCCAAAATAAACTATCATCATAACAAAATTTAACCATCTAATGCATTATAGAGTTACTATCATCATAACAAAATAAACTACTATCACTAATTGTCTAAACTCTAAAGCAAGAAAATTGTAGTACATAACGAAAGTTGTGCATAAATGACCAAACGCAATTGTAAATTCCAAAATGTAATCATCTAACCCATCAAATACATAATTCTAAAATATAATCATTCATGCATCAAATACAAAACTGAAATAATGATGATACAGTTCTTGAAGTAATCCGTGAATTGACAATGTCTAATATCCAAATTTATTGGAAGAATTTACAATCTCCAAAGTTGTTGGACCAGTGTTCAATTTTCAATTTTGTTGTGATAAATTGACAATGTCTAAATTCTAAACTTTTAGAATAATGTGCAATATACAATTTTGTTGGAGCAGTATCCAATTTCTAATTTTGTTAGAAGAATATCTTATATCTAATTTTATTGGAGGAATTCTTAATTTCCAAAGTTATTTGAGCAATGTTCTATTTTTTATTTTTTTGTGACAATTTAACAATGTCCAAATTCTAATCTTTTGGAACAATGTGCAATCTCCAATTTTGTTAGAGCAATGTCCAATTTCTAAAATTATTGTATTACAAATTGACAATACTTATAATCTTTTGGAACAATGTGCAATCTCCAATTTTATTGGAGCAATGTCCAATTTTCAAAATTATGGTATTACAAATTGAAAATATTTCTAATCTTTTGGAATAATGTGCAATCTCCAATTTTGTTGGACCAATGTCCAATTTCCTTTTTTTTTTTTTTGAAAAAGGCAAGATAATATTATTAATAAAAAAAATATGAAAGGTTCAAACAAACTGAGAATCAAACAAAAATGGCGGGAAACAGTCCCCCAAAATAAAGACGAGTCTAGTGTGCTTTTGAGGCTAACCGAAGGATCCCGAGTATGGGTACCATAGTGGCAAAGGGCGTACCTGATGGCCAATAGACCCCAACTAAATCACCAAGGCCCAGATTAGGCCTGCCCGACCCAAAAAGACCATGCAGAAGCTTAAGTCACCAACTGAGGAAGGGGGGCCCATTAAAAATAGCCAAGGCCGAACCACCCGGATACATTAGCACATGGACCGAGGACATGCCATCAGCACGTTACCACCTGATGACCTGCCTCCAGGATACATTCGCCACCTCTCTTCTGACACCAACCGCCTCTTCCCTATTAAAGTATTACGGATGTGCCACTCCATTAGACAAGACTATATAAGCCCACATTATTCCTTCATTCAAGGTAACTATTCACTCTACCCAAGGTCTGGTACATTCTCTTTGCTCACCTAATATATTGACTTAAGCATCGAAGGACCCACCATCGGGCAAAACTTCAGCGCGGTCTAAAGATTCCATCATTATGCATGGCAACCCATCAAACCAAGGAGATAGAGCTCAACATAGCCAAGACTAGGAGGCAAGTCGAAGTCTCAAACCAAACCATTAAAGAAGGTTTGAAGAAAAGATTGGGAAAGTCCAAAGGGAAGTGGCCAGGTGAACTCCCACATGTCCTATGGAGCTACCAGACCACCCCTAGGAAAGCCACTAGGGAAACCCCTTTTTCATTGATATACAGCACTGAGGCTTTGATCCCGATAGAAGTAACTTATCCATCCCTCTGAACCCAAGCCTTTTGAGAAGTTGAAAATGAAAATGGGTTAAGGACTAACCTGGATTTACTCGAGGGCAGAAGAGAGCAAGCCGAACTCAGAAGAAAAGCATTTCAAGAAAGAACGGCCAAATCCATCAATGCAAAAGTAAGGTCAAAAGGAATCACAATTGGAGATTTAGTTCTAAGGCAAACAAAGTTAGGTTCAAGAAAACCCAAAGGACGAGTGTTTGGGGAAACATGAGAATGACCTTTTGAAGTCATTCACAAAGATCGGAAAATAGTATATAGACTTCGGGATGAAGAAGGCAAAGAACTCAAAAGTTCCTACCATTTTGAAGCTCTCAAGAAATTTTACGTGTAAAATTTACAAGTGCTTCAAAAGATTAAATAAAAGCAAAGGAGAGGATGTAGGCTCTTGCCGAACCTCTATGAAAACCGAATACGCAAAAGTAATATTCCCATTAAACAAAGCCTGAAGGCCATGATCAATAACACAAAATCCTGAAGGCAACAACAAGTGTTTTAACCAAGATACTTTTACAAATCAGGGTGGTTGGCTACATTAGGCTCTCCCGGAGGAATGGTAGAAGGATCGGGCAGTTCTGTCTCAGATGGCTTCGGAGGTTGCAGGAACTCTTTACCGAACCAAGAGGGATCCAAGGCGTACCTCTCCTTGGCATTAAGACGCGGAAGATTGGCCCTTGGGTTCAGGTCCAATATTTTCTATTGGGCAAGGCAGAAGCCTTCATGGAACTTACCAGCACCTTGAACGGCCGTATCCCTTTTTTTCTTCCCGAACCCAAAGATCTTCTCAGAAGCTCTCTTCACCTTTGCCTAAAGCCCTTGGATCTTCTCCTGAAGTTATTTCTTCTCAATTTCATGAAAAACCTTCAGATGGGTAAAGTTAACGTCTAAATCATTGACTTTCTTCTGAGGAAGTTTCACTTTTGCCTTCAGCTCATAGACTTCGTCTTCAGCGGCCCTCAAGCGAGTCATTCGGGAAGCCATTAATTTGGCCAAAGCATCCTCAACCTTGGAAAAAGCCGCTACCTCAGCTTGAGTACCCCCCAAAAGTGTAAGCTCTTCCTGAACCTCATTAACTGGAAGCTCAAACGACTCGGCAGGACTCATCCTTCATCCTAAGACTTTTTCATAAATGTTGATCCTTTGGATCATCTTGGCAATAACCAATAAATCTTGAGTCACCTGAAGCTCAGCTTGAGATCGAACAGAGCTAGTAGCCTGAACCAGTTGGGCCATCCATCCAGCCATACAATGGATCTGTAATCGAAAGGAAGTCAGCACCAAAAAGAGAAGCTAACATAAGCTACAAAAGGTATTACCTGGGCAGCCTGAACTGCCATTTTGGAAGCCACTACATCCAGGTCTGGGAGGAGAGTTTGAAGGCCATCCATGGTCCGGGCTATAGTGATCCCCCTCCACAGCTCCGGAGCCATGACCCTAGCTTCCTCTTCATCCAGAAGACTTTGGTCCTCATGAACCAACTAACCAGGTTCCCGAGGAATTAGATCCATACCTGAACATTGGAGCTGGGCATCCCTCTATTGATGCCTTTGCTCCTGGACATCTCTCCAATCCAGACCTAGAGTGCAAAAATGAAAACGGGACAATTAGTCAAGAGGATCGTCCCCAAACATCTGACACAAGTTATAAAAGATTTTCCAGAAAGGGAGGGGCTTCAACTTAACTGATGGTTTATCCGTACCTGGCACGTACTCCATCAGGAGTACATCCTCGAGCGTCTCGCTAGTAGGGATGAACTTTTTATATTTTCCCCTTGCAATATTCCTCGTAGTTGTATCAATTGCATCGAAAGCCTCAATGGACTCATAAACTTGATTGCAAGTCACGCCAACAGGGATGTGGAAAATATTCTCACCCAAAGTTTTAGGATGTGGCCCCTCTCCTCCCGAGGCCCCGTGACCTTCAAACGTGGCCACTTTAGAAGCACCATCAGGAGCTTCATTATCTTCGGCCACAGTGGGGGCACCCGAACCGGAAACCTTCTTCCTCTTTGGTGCCCATTTAGGAGTGGGTTCGGCCTCCTTCGCCGGGGCCTGAGCAGGCTGACCGTCAACGGTGCACCGGAAGACATCCTAGAAGTTGATACTAAGTGAACAAAAGAACCAACGATAGAACAGAAACCTTTGACAAAAGCCTCATGAGAAATTTCCTGACGGAGACTCCGAACCAAGGGTACATCCCAAGCCGTCGGAGGGGAAGACCGAACCCCAAGAGAATCAAGCTCACCCTTTATTAACCCAAGGTGAGAAATGACGCCTTAGGTAATCAAACGCCAGTGGAGTGCCACTGGGAACAATTCTCCGGGATCATCACCGAACCAGTTGACTACTTGACGAAGTTTGGTGTGAAAGTTGGCATAATTCTTCTTCGAGATAGGATCATTGAGAAGGCGCCAAGACTTCTTGACGTCAAGGAGATCCCCAACCTTCCAGGCTATCTGACGTTTCTAGGAGGGATTGGGCTGCATGAAGAAGAATTCTTTGTGCCAACCTTTGCGGCTGGTTGGACACTTCCAAGCAAAATTATACTTTATTGTAGACGTTCCCCGAGGCCCGAAGTAGTAAAAACAGCTCCGAGCCTTGGTCACTATTTTGTAGTACTAGAGGAATGTCGGGAGGATAGGAGACACACCGAATACACCACAAAGGGTGAGGAAAGCATTTATATGACTGTAGGTGTTCGGGCTGAATTGGTTGACCGCTACTCTATGAGCTCTGGCCAACTGATGAAGTAAAGGATGGGGGAAAAAACAGAGCCCGCACTCAAGCTGAGCCTTAAAGACAACAATCCAGCCAATGCTAGGTTCATACACCTTACACTTATTTGAAGGAACCCGAGTCTGGATGGACCGGGGTAAAACATAGGTTGATTGCCACTCCCGAACCAAGTTCGGAGTGGCCTTACTTTTAAAATGCTCGACATCATCCCAATAGCCCTCAGGCACAATGCCCTTTACCTCCAGAAGGCATTGGTCCGAAGGATGAGCGCTAGAAGGAGGAGGAAAAGAAGCCATTTACCTCGGATCACGGGTCGAAAAAAGCTGGTACGAGCAGATGGGCAGATCGAAATAGAACTCTGCACCTCCTGATCAACCACCACTTGATGACAATGGTAGAAAACAACTTCCACCGGGTGTTCATCAGAAGGTTTAGGACCGTCAGCTAACCTCCGTATAAATTCTGGTAAACTGGTTTCAACAACTTTACCACTATACCGACGCCGTCCCTTGAAGAAATATGTCGTCTGATGGATAGTAGGAAGATCCGTTATTAAAAATCTTGGAGAGCACAAGTAAACCTAGAAAGTGAGAATGAGAAGCAAGAATGAGAAGTGAGGGTTCTAATCCACTTCTCAAGTACTTAAAGAGAGTCTGAGAATACGAAACGTTGCTAGAAGATCAATCCACACCGTTGATCAGGAAGAGGTACCCCGAGAGTCGCATCATGTTTAAACATCATTCTCGAAGGAAAGCCTCAGGGATACTGTTTAAACCGACATTACATGAAGGACTGCATCTGGGAGTCAAAGGGGGGAAATTTCAAAGGCCCCAATAATCCAATGGCTGGATGCTGATCAGTGAACAAAATGTACATTTTTCCTATATGTTTAGAGCATTAAATCCATCAATATTACCTACTTTTATTGTGAAATACGCACTTTACTTATGAATTCCTAAGTCTACCAGGTGTGTACATATGGAGGTGATTAGGAGCTCGATACGTCCAAACATCATGCAAATCGAGAAGGAGAATGAGCTTCAGATAATTTAGGAGGGACCTTGTTACCACCACCAATGAGTCGGCCCGGCGGAGGTGCATGCGCTGAGCGAGAGCAGGGGTCGCGGGAACCGGTGTCATGACTAAATTCTACTTAATCAACCTAGCGCAGGTCACCTCGGTATAGCGCACCTATTTTGATACAAAACTCGGCCCATAGACAAAAACTAAAGCATAAGCAAGTATCTTATACAACAAAATTATACAATAACTATGATGCTTCAACATATACATGCACATGTCATTTACAGTTACAGAGCCCACACTAATATGATGGAATACCTAGTAATCCAACAGAGTAGAGTCTACCAGACTCCAACGCCCTCAACTGAGTACTGCTGTTGCTGAACACAACGAGAGAAGAAAACACTGTTAGTCACAACGAGCGTATAATACATAACTCAGATATCACAAATCTGCTACAACCAGGCTACCAAGCCAACTATAATTAAAGCAGCATTTGCTTAATTACCACACAAGTACCTGTAAGGCACAAAATCACCAGCCACTTCGCGGTGCTACTCTGTAGGTGATGGATCCATAGGTTCTGAAAACATATGATAATAGGAAGGGATGAGTCCTCGGAAGGTACTCAGTAAGGTTGTAGGTAAGGGTAAGGGTAGTTTTAAAAACATTTCCCTACATTAAGATGTTAGCGTGCTATGAACAGTTCATACTATAGTAGGATATGCAGTGACATGATATGCACAAAATATAACATCCGGAAGCTCAAAGCGTGCACCGGATAATAGGAATTAAGTACATAATTAAACAAATTCAGAACAGTCCTCGGTGGGTCATAGCACCACACCGGTCTCTGGAAGCTCATAGCCTCATGCCAGTCTTCTACGGAACATTAACACATGGCGGCTCATAGCATCACACCGGTGTATTCCAACATAGTAACCCCCGGCGGCTCATAGGATCACACTGGTCACTGGCGGCTCATAGCATCACACCAGTCTCTGGCAGCTCATAGCATCAGGCCAGTCTTCTACGGAACACAACACACTAACATTGAAACGCAATAAAATAAAATTCACAATCGAATCATCTAATGACCCAAGACACGGTTCATCATATGATCGCTAAGCTACTTAACTACTTACCGTTATACTCACCTGTTGCTCCTAGGATAACTCTACGCGCATAAACCATGCACGCCCCTAACCTTACCATGGAACCAGTCGGAGACCCTACCACCAGTCTAGGACTGATCTCAACCAACCCATACCGTATAAATACATATACGAGAAGGTTGAACCCTTACCAGAAAATAGCAATAATGAAGTCCACTTGCCCAGTCACTTTGCGGAAACCTCTTCCCTTTTATGCCAAATGTATTCGCCAACGGTTCCCTTGGATTCGAGCTCAATCCCGAGAATCACCCAATCAATGGTTGATTCGAGTTATTCTTCATAGGATGTTTACTTTGGTTGGAAATCTTGTATGAAACCAAGTTCTCCTTCGATTTCTAGTCAAGGATAAGGGATTTGAGGTGTTGGAAGGGTTGGGGTTTGAGTTTGGAAGCTCAAGGTTGAAGATGATGAAATAATATGATTTTCTCTCTCTATTTTTGAGTTTAAACCTGTCAGAATTTTTCTCCCAGGGGTTCCAGGCGATCGCCTGCTCCTTACCCTGGTCGCCTGCTCCGTCGCGTGATCCCCTGTCCCTCGCATCTTAAGGTCAGGTGATCGCCTGCCAGAGAGCTCTGCTCGCCTGGCCTCCTGCCCTGATTCACCCTTTGGGGTCAGGCGATCGCCTGATAGGGAGATCCTCTCGCCTGCCCGATTGCCTGAGCCCCTGTCCCATTCCACTTTTCCCTTTTCGAACATCAAGCGATCGTCCGCCCGCCCTTTGACGCGGGTCACCCGTGGTTTGCCTACAATACCTGAAACTTCGAAAAACCTATTTCTTCCTACCAACACTCTACCTATGCAAACCATACAAGTTTATTCATCAACACACTTTATCAACACTTCAATATCATGCAATAATCAATACTCAAAGTGCAATTTAGACTAAAAAATTAACAATCTCTCACATACCATAATCGTTTACTCGAGCTTCAATGGACAAAATTCCTCACCTGCCTATGGTGGGTGTAACAGACCTAATGGCACCAAGAAGGAAGATGGTGGACTTAAATGCAAATGTGCAACTAGGAGGCTAACCAGAAGGGCATGGCGCCACTTTCATGCACCCTAAGGGCATCGTTCTTCTGCGTCGTGCCCAACCTCTGGCTCCACTTCATCCGCCTTAACAGCGCAGCCCTTTCGCGCCATGCACAACACCGGCGCCACTTCATCCACCTTAATGGCACACGTTTTATGCACCACGCCCATTACCAGCGCACCTTTACGTGCCTTAACGGCGTGGGTCTCATGCGATGTACCCAAAGCCGGTGCCTTAACCTGCACCTTAAGGGCATCATTTTGCTCTACCATTTTTATTTGGCTTCTGACACCCACAGGTTGTACGAATTTGTATTTGTTTATCCGTTTAAATCAATCCTGAAATCCCTATTCTACCCCTTCCTACTTAGTTATATGTAAATTTAGGTCAAGGGTAGTTTAAGTAGTAGCTTTTAGTATAAATAGGTCTTCCCCCTTCATTTGTAAATGTTCATGAATTTTATAAGGTTTCTCTCCTTAGAGCTTAAACCTTGAAGTTTAAATTAGCATCTTGAGCTAAGGGATTTTTATCCCTTCAGTCCTCTTTTAGAGGGGCTGAAGGGCTGAATCTATGGCGAAGCTTTCTACGGGTGAATTCTAACCCTTACTCCGCATTTATTTTCTCGAGTGCTATTATTTGCTTTTGTGTTTACGTTGTAGCGAATGATAGAGTATGATAGGACTTTTCTTAGTAGTATCATACCTAGGTTACAGTAGTTTATCTCCATGACTATCTTAGTTGGTTTTAGTCTTCGAGCCTATGTTATATTTATCATGCGTGTTTACTGATCACAAACACTTGCATGTGACTTAGGAGTTCAATCGAGAGTCTGAGAGGGCCTCGATCGACTTAGCCCCATTACCGATTGGTAGCCTTACTTAGAGTTCGAGAGGACCTGAGTAAGTGTCTATTGGTGAATCATTAAGTACTATAATACCTCGGGGAGATTACCCCTGGACCACGAGAGTGGCCAGGAAGTGACCCCTCTCTTACGAGCGGTGGACTACAGTGCCCGAGAGGGGAGCAGGATGAAGATAGTAACTCACCTCACTAGATAGAATGGAAGATTTATTGCATGTTTCCTCGCTTAGTATAATTGCATGAGTAACGCAATTAGATTCTAATGTCTTGTAAGAACATGTGGTAGTTCATGATGTACTAGCGTACCTAGGATAGTGTCATAGAATCTGATCCTCATGATCCACACGATCACTGGGAGTCAGAGATGACCTCGGTCATCGGTGAGTGGCATTAGAGATAATTTATGCTTCTAAGACACAACTTTAGTTGCACATGCACGTTTCCTAGGTCGCACATTAGTATTACGAGAGCCCATGATTTCTAATCCATAGATGATGTCTCTTCTCCCCTCCATGATTCACCATCCTGTCTATTTTACCATTTTGCATATCTCATGATTCATCCATGATTCTAGCACTCTCACTACTATCCATGCCGTATTCATGTTCATTAGTTGCATAACTAGTTTACTATCATACTTAGACGCTTGATTCTCTTGGGTTTGATCCCTCATTTAGAGCCATTATACTACAATAAGATAGAGTTAAGGCTAATGAGGTGTTTATAAATGTATTTGTTTTGGTTGATTACAAAACACCATAGCAAAAACCTTAACATCAGATGCACATGCATCTGGGAGTCAAAGGGGGGCTTCAAAGGCCCCAATAATCCAATGGTCGGATCCACATGCATCCTGGAGTCAAAGGGAGGGAATTTCAAAGCCCCTAATAATACAATGGCCGGATGCACATGCATCCGGGAGATAAAGGGGGGCAATTTCAAAGGCCCCAATAATCCAATGGCCGAATGCACATGCATCCGGGAGTCAAAGGGGGGCAATTTCAAAGGCCCCAGTAATCCAATGGCCAGATGCCCATCCATTCGAGAGTCAAAGGGAGGATTCAAAGGCCCCAATAATCCAATGGCCGGATGCATATGCATCCGGGAGTCAAAGGGGGGCAATTTCAAAGGCCTCGATAATCCAATGGTCGGATGCACATGCATCCGAGAGTCAAAGGGGGGCAATTTCAAAGGCCCCAAAAATCCAATGGCCAGATGCACATGCATCCGAGAGTCAAAGGGGGGCAATTTCAAAGGCCTCAATAATCCAACGGCCGGATGTACATGCATCCGGGAGTTAAAGGGGGGCAATTTCAAATTCCCCAATAATCCAATGGTCGGATGCACATGCATCCGGAAGTCAAAGGGGGGCAATTTCAAAGACCTTAGATCCTGAAATAACTAACTACAAAGAAGACCCCTCACTCAGGGCATACAATCTAGAGTCCCTCCATTCTGCCAGATCCCTGTTCGGGGGCACCTGATGGCCAATAGACCACAACTAAGTCACCAATGCCCAGATTGGGCCTGCCAGACCCAAAAAGCACATGCAGAAGCTTAAGTCACCAACCCAAGAAGGGGGGCCCATTAAAAACTGCCAAGGCCAAACCAGCCGGATTCATTAGCATGCCGACCGAGGACATGCCCTCGGCATGTTACCACCTGATGACTTGCCTCCAGGATACATTCGCCACTTGTCCTCTGACACCAACCGCCTATTCCCTATTAAAGTATTATGGATGTGCCACTCCATTAGACAATACTATATAAGCCCACATTATTCCTTCATTCAAGGTAACTATTCACTCTACCTAAGGCCTGGTACATTCTCTTTGCTCAACTAATATACTGACTTAAGTATCGGAGGACCCACCACCGTGCAAAACTCCGGTGCGGTCTACAGATTCCATTATTTGTGCAGGGCAACCAATCAAACCAAGGCGATGGAGCTCAACATAGCCAAGATTAGGAGGTAGAGGCTCAACAACATAGTGGTCCCCGTTGAAGGACCACCACCAGTACCCATATTTGTCAGAAATTTGACTTGATTGTACCTGTGAATGCATGAGAATGTCGTAGAGTAGCATCCGCCAAAGCGGAGCAAGACGCCCCCTTACCATGCAGGTGCGAATGGGACTGGTCCACCGCCATGGACTACACTCAGGATGGGTGCCAAAACACAAAGCAATGCAAACAAGAATATAAAACCCAAAGCATCCAGAAATCAAAGTATGTAAAAAGAACAAACACGAGGATTTTGTAGCCGATAGAGCAAGCCCAGATCCCCATCCTAGGAAATTCACCGGCTCCACCCAAAACTGCTTCAAAATTACTGCCGAAAAAGCCCCCCCGAGCAGTAAAGGAAACAAACCAGAAGTGAAAACTCCCATCCTCTGTTGGAGCCCCATCCATGCAGTAGCGGCTCCGGCAACGCTAAGCCGGGAGGGTGGAATTTTTTGGTGGAAACTCCATCGGCTAACCCACCCTATTAGCCAACCACACCTACCTGGAGCGCTGGCGAGGCCACTATGATCAGAGAGCAGTCCTACTCTGAGAGGCCCTCAGCAAGCCTCATGGAAACAAGATCGGCTGATCTCTGACCAAAACTCATCGATGACAAAAAGCCTGGCCCGTGTGAATTCGAGCGGAGTACAGTGAGGAAGTCGTGCACATTGGTCCAGACAGAGAAGAAGCAAGAATCGAGCAAGCCGGTAGCGGGATAGATCCAGCAGTGCCAGCACAACTTCATGCCGCTCATCGTCGATGATTCCAGGTCCGGACTGTGAAAGTGTACCCATACCAGGGGCTTGGTGAAGGTTTCGACAAGGATGCCAGTAATTGAAGGATGGGAACAGACCGATTAGTCGGTAGAGATATCGACTCAGCGGGAGTAAGTCATCAATGATGCAGTACCCAGATCTGGCGATAGCGTGGTGGATCAGACGGAGATGAGTTTGTGTGGTACCTAGGTTCAGAAACCCTAATACCATAGCGTGGTGGATCAGACCGATTTGTTTTATTAAGGCACATAGTCTCGTCTCATGTACCCTGATTGTGAGCCCGTCCTTTGCCAATTTCCAATTTTGTTGGAGGAACTCATCTCCAATTTTATTGGAGAAATGTTCAATTTCCAAAATTGTTGGAGAAATATTCAATTTCCAATTTTTTTGGAATAATGTCTAATTTCTCTACAATTTTATTAGAACGACTCGGTAAAATAGATTTATTTTGAACTCCAACAAAAACGGGAGAGGAAAATGTGTGAATAATTTTCTTAGTCTATCATTGTTGTATATATGAATATAAAACACGTAGTATTATTTTTAATAAAAAAAATATATGCATAAAAGGAATATAAATATAAATAATAAAAGTTTAATTTGAAAATCTCAGCTACTCGAACTTGGACCGACGAAACTCGAACTTGGACCCATAGAAACCTGAACTTAGACCAGAAGAAACTCGAACTTGGACCCGAAGAAACCCAAACTTAGATCCGAAGAAACCCGACCTGAACCCGACTTGAACCCGAGACTGAAACAACTCGAAACCTGAATGACTTGAACCCGGACATGACCTGGCCCGAAATAAACTCAACCTGATGGTGACCCGAACCCAAATAACTCGAACCTGAACCTGAGCTGACCCAAAATCAGCTCAACCAAAAATGACCTGAAACCCGAATGACCCGAACCTGACCTGACCCGAAAACAGCTTAACTCAAAACAACCCGAAACCCGAATGACTCGACCTGACCCGCCCAATTGACACCCCTACCTCTATCTTTCTCATCCAGACATAGCCGGTGAACCACTCTATTTGGTTGTTGAGATCCCTGACTCATATTCTTGTTGTTTATCCTCTCATCAGTACCCTAGTATCATTTCTCATAGCCCGAAGCAATACCATGCATATTCGATGACGTAGTCCCTTCTTTTGATGCTCCATGGCTCTTGTTAACTCCTGACATGTGTCAGTTTCGATTAATGACCGATGAAGATCATAGAAAATGTCCATATTGATTCCCCTTTTCTTTATCCTCAGGTTGATCACAATCTCTATCCACATGCCCTAACAAACCGCATCGATAGCAAAAGTCTTGAAGTCTTTCATATTTGAAAGCAATAAAAATTGGTTCCTTTTTGACCGATTTGAGACGTACTCCCTTTACAAGAGTTAATACTAAAGTGAGCAAATGACAGAGGGTAGAAAAAAAAACCTTTGCCAAAAGCCTCATGAGATATTTCCCGCTAGAGACACCGAATGAGGGCTACATCCCAAGCCATAGGAGGAGAAGGATGGACCCCCAGAGCACCGAGGTCACCCTTTATGAAGCCAAGGTAAGTAAGAGCACTGGGAATAGTTCTCCTGGATCATCGCCAAAGCAATTTACCAACTGATGAAGCTTATTGTGAAAGGTGGTGTAATTCTCTTTCGAGATATGGTCACCAATGAGTCGGCATGGAACCTTGACATCAATAAGATCCCCAACGTTCTAGGCCATCTGGAGCTTCCATG
>JBBYHH010128916.1:0-14504 GCA_038382905.1 Daphne laureola
TGTAAAATAATAAAGTCTACTTTTGATATACTAGATGTAAAATAATAAAGTCACAAATTCTTCTAAATATGTAAAATTATAAATAAGTAAAAGAAAAAAAAAAAAGAGAAAAATACAGAAGTCGAAAAAACCAATAAGCTGACGGAATAACTTTTTCCGGGAAAAGAAAAAGACAAACAGAATGGTTTTTGTGGTGCACGGTAATGATCTGAGTGCAATACACCCACTCACGACATCCGTCTTTCCGTTTTCTCAAAACAACAAAAAAAAGAAGACGGTTTACCGTAGAAAAGGTATATTATATTAATATTTTTTAATAATATTAAAGATTTTTATAAAATTATTATTCATTCTTATATTTTATTTTGATAATTATTATTTTTTTATAATAAAAAGATAAATTTTAGTATAAAGGTTATTTTTGATATTATAAAAAAAAAAAAAAAAAAAAGCCCTTTAGGGAGAACAACCGGCTGTACAGAGAGAACAACCGGTGATGTTATTTGCATTTAAAACAGTCTGACATGTGTTATTTATTTGGGTGTGTTTGACACTACAAATTTCTAAGACATTTGTGAAGTAGATTTGAAATGCCGAGTAGAGATAGGGAGAAAAATAAGAGGGAAATTTTAAAAATATGTTAGAATTTTGTGCGAGGGAGATGTGAGACGGATGAGTGTTGAAGCAATTGTCTAACTGTTCAACTATTGGCCTTCTAAGCTAGGGATGATTGAGGTTCATAAATGGCCAAGCTCTAAATACTTACTAGTGGTAAAAATTTACATCATTGAAAAGATAATAATATTTTTATTATATATATCTTTAATTTAGGTTTTTTATTTTTAGTTATATTTATTCTAGATCTCAGGAGCTTGCTCTTTATTTTTTATTTTCCTTTCATCTCCTCTTTCATCCTTATTTCAACGGTCGGCAATCTCGCGGTGGGCTCCAACAACCGGCGAGCACATAGCGAGCTCCAACGGCCGGTGATCATGCAACAAGCTCCAACAATCGGTAGCCTCGTAGCTCCAATGACCGACAACCTCATAGTAAGCTCTAGATCTATACTCTATTTCGTTGTGGTCCGTTCGATTATGTCACCGTGCTTCTCGATTTTGCGGCCTTGTCTATGCTAAATCGTACAGATCAAAGCCTGTTCTTGCCGAAAAATATTTCATGACGGAGAGATCGGAGTTGTTGCTCAAATTCGCGTTAAAACGATCGATTTTCATGGCGGAGAGATGATGAGAACATGAAGATCGATCTAATCACCAGAGTTCGCAATCTCTAGCACTGGATCGGCTTGCGAAGAAGCCAGAAAATGATCGGGTTTCGTCTTCGGCGATCTCAGGTTTGGACGAGCAAGATGATCGGAGGTAAGAGTAGGAGTAATAGTTCTGTAATTAAAATCAGATAATTTTGAAATTCGTTCAGACAGTTTATGATATTTATTTAGACATTATAACACTTTACGATAGACACTATAATCTATTATAGTTTACGATAACATATCTCATATTTTGTAAAATTTATTGAGATATTATATCATTTCCTAATAGACACTATAGAAATGTGTAAAATAACTAAATAAATAATATAAACTCTTGTAATAAATAATATTGCATATTACTTTAGACAGTATTGCATATTACTTTAGACATTATAGAAATTATATCATTTTTTAATAGACAATATAGAAATGTGTAAAATAACTAATAAACAGTATTGCATATTATTTTAGACAGTATTGCATATTATTTTAGACACTATGTAATTTATTATAAATTAACGAAAAAATATGAAAATTAATTTTTAAAATTCTTGTTCCACAAATTGCAGCAGTAGTTCCATCAACGACGGCAGTGCTAATGGTGTTGGCGACGACGGCGGTGGTTTTGACGGTTGTGACGGTGGTTTCGACGGTGGCTCCGACAGTGGTTATGGCAGCGACTCCGGCGATGGTTCCGGCGAAGGCTCCGGCGGTGTTTCTGACAGCGGCTCCGACGGTGATTCCGGTGACAGTTCCGGTGGTGGTTCCGGCAACATCTTCGGCGGCGGTTCTAGTGGTGGTTCCGGCGGCACCTCCAGTGGCAGCTCTTGCATTAGTGCGAGTGGTAGTGGATAGTGTTTTTTGATAGGAAGGGTATTAGGATCTTTAAAATTATTAATTAATTAGTTAAATTAGTTAGTAATTGGTAATTAACAGGACTGATGTTTTGACAGGTAAACATAATTATTTTTACATGCAAATGATAAATAAATGTCTCTTCCTAATAAATATACTCCATACATTCAGGAAATAGAATATTGCATTCGATTTTGGATTATCACAGAAAAATATATATATTTGATATTTGGGAAACCTTTTTGCATCACCTTTACAGCATTTGTCTCACTTTCCTTCCCCCCCCCTAATTAATTTTACATTTTTATTGTTTAATGACAAAGATAAAAAGTTTTTAAGAAATCATAAAATATATTTAAAAATTTTACACTTCAAATTATAATACATATAAATTATTTAGCTTTGAATGTCAAAATATTCATATAAAAAAATTATAGATTAAATATAGTAAAAAAAATAAAAAATAAAAAAAACATTAATTGGGAACGAAATAGGTAAATGCCTGAATAGTCCTAAATAGTTTTGGGTTTTCGAGATTTAAGACTAAAACTTGTCGAGTTCGTGATAAAGGCCTAAAAGTTTTCAGCTGGGAAGTAGGCTCACAACCTAAATGTTCGGCAGGGAGTGAGCCATAAAAGTTTACGAAAATGTTGGATTCGGGCCTAACGCGTTTTTTGGCTTTCCTCCAAGATTTTAGAAATATGCAAAGATGTACTTAATTTATATAAATATATAAATACCATTTTTAGACCCAAATATTATATAACAATGATTAAATAAAGGAGTAAGATAACATACGATTGATATTATAATATAAATTTAACACTTACAATAATCTGATAAATACCAGATGCTCACGACAACTGAAATGTAAATAAAGGTTGTTGGATGAACACACTAAACTTTCATCAGTTACACTCGTACAAAGTAAATTATAAATAATATTTTAGCTAAAAAGACGTTTAACAAATGAACTTGAAGAAGCAGAGAGAAAGATACAAGTAAAAAATTGATAGGTGGATCATTCTGAAACATTCATTTTATAGGAGAGAAATCCATTTTCTTTCTTGGTGCCTTCATGGCTCGCAGCAATAATGATTCGGGCACTGCATCTATAAAGATGATCTACAAAGATGCTCCACTATTAACTGTTACCAATAGTAATGCTCTAAATGCTGTCAACTACTCTTCTCTTGATCCATATAAACAAATAGACATGATTTTTTTGGTGAAATCTTTGTCCCACTGGTCATATGATTTGTAGATTATAATAGAGGAACTTGCCAAAGAAAAAAAAGAAAAAAAAGGCAAAAAGCAAGAATAAATCTCTGAACTTTTCAGTTTGTCACGAATCGATCACTGAACTTTTTATCCAGTCGAATAAACTATTGAACTTTTAAAATTGTACCAATTTGGCCACTACGTTTCATTTCTGATGATGTTTCAAGTGAAAAAATGACGCGGATTGAACATAAAGTTAAACCTAAAGTGTCTCTATCTGTTTGATTAAAAAAAACAAATACACGCACGTTAAGAAAATATTATATCGTTTTCCTTTACCCTAATCATATCTGACTTTTTTGGTGATATTTTTTTAACATGTTTTTTTTTTAACTGGATACTTAGAGACACTTTATGTTGAATTTTTTATTCAATTCATGTCATTTCTCTGCATAAAAAATTATTAGAATTCAAACCCAGTAACTAGATTAATACAATTATAAAATTTCAGTAATTTATTTGACTGAATAAAAAATTTAATGACCGATTCGTGACAAGTTAAACAATTCAACGGTTTTGTTTGCGCTTTGTACCAGAAAAGAAAAACGAACAGTTTCCATGAGCTGGAGGCTGGAGCTGAGAAAGTCGGGAACAAGATCCGTGGTTGAAATGAGGCCGCGAGTGCCGCCGGCAGCGTCAAATCTAAGCAGTTCATCTCGGTCCGATTCTCGCTTTCTCTAAATAACCGATACCACATTCAGTTCCCCGGCGGAGGACGACGGCAGCAAGCATTCATTCTTCACATCCGGTTTCAGATCCTCCGGCTACGGCCTCTAATCCCTCTCCTTGTAAGTATTTCCATGGAACTCAATCTTTCTCTCTTCTGCAGTAGCTCATCATCCAAATGCTCGCTTTCACCTGTTCAGCCTTGTCTCGCTTTGTGCTCGGTTCTTCTGCAAAACAAGCGAAAATCTGCTCATCTCAGGTAATTCCATGGAGGGAGCAGTTGTTATGTTGAACAGAATGTTTCGGATCTCGTGTCTTTCTTTCAGTCGTTTTCTGGAATTCATTGTCAAGGATAATGCCATTCTAAACATATAAATTGTTCTGAGTTGCTTCATCAAGAAAACCTGGCAAGATTAATGTGTTTCTCTAGTGTTATAAACAGTGTTAAGTTGTCAGTGAGCCGCTTTGCCTTTATTACAATGTTTTGAATTTGTAGAATTTCTGGGGACAATAACCAATCTCGGTTGCTATGTAGCAAGGCAAGTAAGTTATCAATTCGTCAAGAGACTCGTGCTTCAGATTCCCATCCAATGTCGGACTCTGGTTCTTGGTAAATTTCTAACGAGAGTGAGATGGTTAGAGGTGATCACATTCTGGAATAGTTCTTTGATTGCATTTGAATTCTAATTACAGCTCTCTAGATTCTTCTTGCACTGAGATTGTTGTGGTTCGTCATGGAGAAACTGCATGGAATGCTGATGGAAGGCTTCAGGTGTTGTCCCGTTTCTCACTCAATCAATAGTCTCATTTTTTCTTTTCTACTGCTATCCAGCATCTCGTAATGAGAAAAAATAGGCAATAGAAGGATGATTTACTGAGCCATTCAACTTGCATATGATACTCTTTGCCAGGTTTTTAAGTTTACAATGAGCTACTGGTGTCGATTTGGATCTCATTTTGTCGTGTTCCTATTTATTTCATATGCAATATTAATGGTTTCTTATCCGTGTCTTGAACACTTCAGTTCCATCTTATGTATTCTTTTTTTTTTCTTTCCCTTTTCATCTTATAGGGACACTTAGATGTTGAATTAAATGAAGTTGGGAGGCAGCAAGCAACTTCTGTATGTTGTTTATTGTACATGTATATTCTTGTAAAAAAGTTGTCTCTCTTCTATTAGTAATATTTTGTTGCTGATGCTCCTTAAATACAACTGTTCTTCTCTTCTTTGTTTTTAAGGTAGCTCAGCGATTGAACCAAGGGCCAAAAACATCTGCTGTATACTCTTCTGATCTGAAACGTGCTCTTGATACAGCAGAGATAATTGCTTCTTCTTGCGGTGGTTTGGAGGTATGCTTACACTTTCTGACATTCTTGGACTTGCAAACTGTCGAATCGCCTAATCATTGCATAGTTATAGCTTTTCCTAGGTGGTCTTTTTCTTTTGCTTGATCGCCTCTTTAAGTTTGAATAATACACACACAATTTATGCTACATTGTGCTCTACTTTTTTTGCTATCCTATGTGCATCTGACGCTGGATGGTATGAGCCCACATCCCCCATCCAATCTTATTTTCCATTATCCTATTCCATCCCTGATAATCTGAGTGACAAAGAAACTAAATAGTTACAATGTCAAATAACTTATAAGCATTAGGTACATCAGTATTTCTAGTTTCTGAAAATATTTAAACAAATCGTTCCTAGTAAAAATTTAAGTCAAATACAGAATTGAGAGTCAAATGTAGCAATCAAATCGGGATGCTGGGAGTATTAAATCTCTTTACACTTTCTTCTGGATATAAAATTCAGGTTGTGAAAGACACAGACTTACGTGAAAGACATCTAGGGGATCTTCAGGGCATGGTTTTACGTGATGCTGCCAAAGCGAGTCCCAGTGCTTACAAGGCATTTTTGTCTCATAGGACCAATCAAGATATACCAGTAAGTACCATCTTGAATTTTCTAATTTTCTACGGCCTTTGACTATTGCAACTTGCAGTATAGAACAAATGCTTACCATTATAGTCGGCATTGTCTACTGATCCCCAATAACAGGTAAGAGGAAAAAACAAAACAAAAGAACAAAAGGCATATCCAGGCCCCTGATCACTTCACCATAACGCTAAGCCACTTCAACTGAAAGCTGACTGACACACTTAGCCGCATGAACCCTAAGCCCCTTAGGCTGTGATGTGAAAGTTTGTGATGACATGCCAATCAAACATGACTGACTCAATGATGCAATTGCTTTAGATTAAGAATTCTTTATGCCCATGTTAAAATCTTAATCAAAAGTCTTTTCCTCCCTGCTTCCTATATGCAGGAGTGACTTCTCTTGCAGCCCCATAATGGCAGCTCCAACAATTCTCTGTTGCTTAACTAAACACATCTATTAACCAATTTATTGTAGCTAAATCAGAATTTGTTCTTCTGTTCAAAACATGTAGCATTATTAGAGCATCATCTTTAATTGTATCTTTCCATGCCTTCTCCGTTTTACATATCTAGGGCGGTGGAGAAAGCATGGAACAACTTTTTAATCGCTGCACGTCCTCATTGCAGAGAATTGCTCAGAAGCATACAGGTAGAGTTTTTTGGACAGAAGGTTCACTTTGATGGTTGGTTATGTTGCCCTAAGTTGCTTAGTTCCATTCGTTAATTTATGTTCAGCATTTTCATCACAATCTCACACGTCAATAAACCGTTGAAAACATGTTGAAATAAACTTAACTCTTCCAGGTTGATGCTATCTATTAATGATATCGGGGTGTTACATTTTGATTTGGTTTGATGAACTTTTTAATCTGAAATAGAGGACTACTTCGCTAGGCTAACACTATGCTTCCGCAGGAGAACGTGTGGTTGTGGTTACTCATGGTGGTGTTATTAGATCACTGTACAAGCGAGCTCGTCCAAATGACAAATCAGCAGGGAAGATTCTAAATACCTCCATTAACATATTTCATTTGTCTAATAGTGGCTGGAAGATAACAACTTGGGGTGATGTAAGCCATCTCAAACAAACCGAATACCTAGATTCGGCATTTGGAGGTGACCGAACATCTGGTTAGTTCTTGCTCACCATATACGCCCATTTGTGAGGGGCAATCATATGTTTGATCCCATCCTTGGGCTAATTCAAGGTGGTACTCTGAGATTCATGGGAGCATGACTAGCTACTTAATTCTGTAATTGTTATTATTAAAGCAAAACCATAATAGTTTATGACATGGCTTTTAGTTATTTCGACAAAAACCACATGAAAAGTTCAATGCATTTCTGGTGTTTTCATGTTTGCTATCTGTTGTTGTCAACACCATGAGAAGCTCATGGTCATTACATCAGATGAAGTTACACAAGCTCTCAAACTTTATTCAATGACAATATTCCTACAGTATGTCCATACCCTTTTATTTCATATTTTCATATCATATCATATGGAAGAAAACAAGGCAATGAAAAGATAAAAGCTTGGGAGAGTTTTGATGTAGTTCTAACAGCAACAGATGTAATCACCCCGACAATAAGGAACGGGGGAGGAGCCCAAAATTGTCTGACAAGCAACAAAGCATGCATTGGTGTTACAATCACCATCAGGAGATGAAAAATAGTTTGTGCAAAGTCCCATGGTGGATGGCCTACAACAGCAATGTGTTCGGGTAAAACAGTAGTCGTCCCCATTACTTGGGCCGCAGTGATCGAGACATAGAGCATCATCTGTACAACAGTACAAGCTGCAGGATGATCGTTATAATCGGTGTAGACATTGAAGGATCCACATTCATCTCCATAGTACACACCTACCTGCAAAGTAGAGGAATTGGTAACTTTTCTTTTTTCCTTTCTCAAAAACATTTCAAAAAGCACAACTAAAACAAACTTTTAGAAAACCGTGGATCCGGTGCCCCTATTTCTGTCGGCTAGCAATTGCGCTCTCCCGCGATTTTGCATATCTGGTTCACTTCACCGGAGTCGAGTTGTTTCTTGGGTCAGAACGAGATTTGCTCGATCTATCGGCTCCAAGGCTCGATCTTTCAGATCAGCCACTTCAAAAGGGGTCTTGTGTCTAGTGGCCGGACTGTTTGCGCCAAAGCTGGTGGTTTGGTGCCGATGTCGTGTTTGTGTGTGGGATTATGCTCGTCGGATGAGTTTTGATTCGGATGGTATTGTCATGCTAAGTGGGATTACGCTCGTCGGATGAGTTTTGATCCGGATGGTATTGTCATGCTCCTCGAATTGATTGGTGATCAGAGCCTAAAGGTTTCTCTAGTACAGGTATGACTGAGTGGGTACTCGCCCTGCCTAGAAACATGATGATGGATTTGAGGGGTAACCAGGTTGTGGGTCCGTCTGGTCGATCTTGACGGGTATCATTTCGGTCTTTTTTGCTTTTGATTATCAATTTGGTATTTTTGTTAGGGCCAGAAGTTTGGTACTTTCTTTTGTGTTTTGCTTCTGGCCGTTTCTCGGTTATCTTGTTGTTTTTAGTTATTTTCGGAATTTTTGTTGTGGAGTGGTTAGTTTTCTTATTAGGTTCTTCATGCCTAACTATCTAGGAGTACATTACTATGGTGAGTCGGTACAAGTCAACTCCTGCCAGTGACTGTATCAAGGTACCGAAACATGCATCATTACAGTTGTTCTGTCATGATGCAAGTGTCCTCAGTCTCGAAATGACTCTTTGTTTGAATGGTTAGGTATGAGGAGTTCTGTTTGGAATTTCACTACTTTTACAACATTAGTTAGTTTATCCGGTCTTAGTGGTCTCTCTTCTGCTTGTACTAAGCTTTTGAGCTTAGTTTGTTACTTTTCCAGCGTTACTTATTTTATCTAATAAAATGAGTTTCAAATTTAAAAAAAAAAAAACACAGATATAGCTTTAGAAGAATAAGGCAGTACTAGATCAGATACGGATGATTATTCCAACAATGAGCATAGTTTTACATGAAAACTAAAAAGTAAAATAAAAATAAAATAAAAAAAACAACATAAAAATAGTGGAAACATGTATGGATGATAAATCCCCAAACAATGGAACATTGCTCAATAATTATTTAGTTTGATCCGTACCATTTTTCTTAGCATGCATTTTAAACCTTGACAAGTGAACCTCCCTCCACTTCATTGTTGGCCATATCACCAAACAGATTTCTTGGAGTCACCGAATTAGATGAGTTGAAGAGAACAATAGTTGATGCGACAAGGTGAACAAACCCCATTTTGGTGAAGTGAATTTGTTTCTGTCTCTAAGTTTATTGCTTAGTTTGTGTGTTCTTGGATGTTCATTTTATTATCGTATTTATAGTGAAACTACAAGCACGACTTGATGAGAATTGACAAGTACTAGTGCAATGTGTAATTAATTAAAAAATAAAAGTGTTAGGTGTATCCAACAATTACCCGAAAACCAAACTAATTGCTATATTTAATAGTAGCATATTGTTGTTGTGGTAAAATACCACAAATGGTCGAATCCTAAATGTGGTGACTTTAGTGAACATTTGGAGAAACATGCATGGTTCATTTATAGTTAAATCAAGAGAAACCTAATTCTTTGTTTATTATTATTATTTTTAATAAATATGACATATTTTATTAATGATAACTCATTATAAAATAAGTAGGTAAAGAATAACTAAAATACCTAAAAGTACAACAAAACAAGTCCTCTATGGATAAAACTATCACATAGATAGCAATATAATGGAAAACTAGAACCACTATGGCTAGACTCACACAAACTGATCTCAAAAGGCTAAACGATCTCATGACGACGGTCATGACCACCATGACGGTAAAATGATCTGGTATTTGGCTCCCAGTATCCCCGACTGCCCAAAAGTTGAATGATACCGACGCACCATGGTGGGCTGAGGAGAACACTAATCTCAGTAGTAGTAGTAGTAGTAACCACACTAACACACTCAAGCATGCAACAACAGGAAACTGCAACAAGCAACAACAAAGCAAAGCAGAAAAAAATAAAAATCAGAACAAAACTACGCAGAAATAAAATAGGGTCCACAAAAACTTAGCCAATAAACTATCAACTAAATCAAAATTGGCCCTCTCACAGAGTAACAGACATGCCGTCAAGGCATGCCCACGGGTCGGGAGTCCACTGACGTCTCATCCAACATGACAGAGCCGGAGCCAGGCGGAGGCTCGCAGGAGAAGGCAACCTCCAAGGAATGAGCCCGAGTAGAGTGTGACTGGGGCCGGTCGCCAGACTCGTGAACATCGACAACCGCAGGACCACTGACGATGGCACTGATACGGTGCCAGAATTCCCGCCTAACAGAGCACCCAACGCCAGAAGTCTGAAGTCGATCCCCCTGGAGCTTCGCCAAGCCTGATTGGCCAGCGACGGTACCCAGCCAGGTGAGGTTGTGTAGCCCTTGCCAATCGGACAGCCAACCACATGGACCGGCAAAACATCGCGGGACAGAACTCAGTGACGAAACCTCCCACGCCTGGCAAGCCAAGGACATGGTGTTCGAGAGAAGGCCGGATAACGCACCAGAAGAGTAAGGCAAGTCGCCAGTGCAAGGGATCCCTAAACGGTGGCGGCGACTGAAGCTTGTACACCAAACCCTAGCAGACCTCATTGTGAGTGGTGTTTAGTCTTAAAATTCTCAAGTTATTAGTAGAACGTGGAAAAAACCTAATTCTTTGTTATAAAAGCAAAGAATAAGGCGTTCGTGCGGCGTGTGAAAAAGACATAAAAATTGAGAGATAAAGTCTACTCGTAGTCCTTTAATTTTAATATTTGTATTATTGTAATTCTATTTTAAATTTTTATATTATTGAAGTCCCTTTTTCAAAAAAATTCTTCATTTATAATCCTTTTTAGACATTTTACCGTAAATTTTAATGGATTTTTTGAAAAAAATAATAATTTTAACTATTTAAATTTACTAAAAAATCTATTTGTATTATAATTTTTTTAATTTAACATTTTAATCATTCTCAAACAATTCTAAACTTAAAAAATCTACTTAAATTTTTTCAAATTTTAATTAAATTCCCCAAACTTACCGGATCACTGACAACACCGCCGTTGCCGCAACCGATAATAGAGTTGAGGTGTACATTGTGAAGTTTTGTGATTTGGATTGTATCTTCCTAAAAGAAAGGGAAAGTGCATGGCTTTGACCCCAAGGCTCAGTTCAGGTTACTTACCTAGAAAATAATTTCTAGATATTATTCAAAATTTGAATGTAATAAAAAAATGTTTGAAAATGAATTTACTTAATTGTACATTTTATTAATGAAAAGCATAATAATTTATAATTAAAAAATAAAAAATAAATTAATAACTTCTTACCTGATATGTTTTCAAATCAGTCTTAATAATCACAAAAGTTAGAAATTAATTTCGATCTTTGGTACGCTGAACTGAACCCAATAATATCCAACATGTCTAAATCGAAACCATACCTCACTCACCGTCCGCCATGTAGACCCACAAATTTCAGCTCCTCTCAGTAAGATCAACTAATTTCCTTCCTCTGATTCATCAAAACTACTCTGCTTTTATCTTTCAATTTCTTTATATTTTTCCGATTCTACAGTTCCGAAGACCCGAGGCTCACCGGTGGAGCAGGTGGCACTCACGGTGCCGACCACCGATGATCCTTCCCTCCGGGCGGTGACGTTTCGGACATGGATAATCGGTGCCTTCACGTGCGTTGTCCTCTCTTTCCTCAACTAGTTCTTTTGGTACCGGAGGGAGCCGCTGTCGATCTCCTTTGTGTCGGCCCAGATCTTGGCGGTGCCGTTGGGCCACCTGATGGCGGCTGCCGTCACGAGCTGAGTTTTCTTACGGGGCCGGAACTGGGAGTTCACGCTCAACCCGGGGCCGTTTAACGTGAAGGAGCACATGCTCATCACCATCTTCACGAACTCCGGCGCGGACGTCGTCTACGCCATCCACATCGTCAGCTCTGTTAAGATATTTGACTGGGAGAGGATGACGTTTTTTTTGAATAAATTTAAATAATTAAAATTATTAATTAAAAAAAAATTGTTAAAATTAATGAAAAATGTCTAAAAATAATTATAAATAAAGAAAATTTTTAAAAACAGAATTATAATAATATAAAAAATTTAAAATAGAATTATAATAATATTGATATTAAAATTAAAGGATTACGAGCTTGTCACCAAGCCGTTTGTGTGGCGGTGGCCTTGTGCGGGCAGCCAATTCTGTCAGCTACTTGCGTGTGTGTTTCGGCTAAAGCACTGCCCACGTGTGTTGCACACCAGTATCACTTACCAATCTTATTTTTGTTTGTAATATTTTGAAGATTTTGTTGTACAAAAATCATTTAGAACTTTGCCGACGTTAAAATGCGTAATGCGTGCACATAAACTTTTTATTTATTTATAAGTTTGCTATTCATATTTTTTGAACGATGTTGTTATATTAACCGATTATCGTTGAATATAAACTCGTATTTTTTGAACAACGTTGTTATCTTGACCGGTAAACATTGAATATGGATCAGCATCATAAGTTGTTTTGATCGACATCGCAGAATGAATGTCGATCTGTATAGTGATCGACATTGTTGTCTTGATAGATCATCATAAAATGGTGATCTGCATGATTAGTTGTTTAGATTGACATCGCGAGATTTCTTGAGTGATCAACATCTCCTTAAATATGATCGACATTGATCTTCATGGTGATCAGCATCCCCTTACACCCAGATCAATATTGGAAAAAAACAGATCAACATAACTCGAAGTAAATCGACATGACTACCTACTCCGATCGGCATGACTCGAGACAGATCAACATGACTACTTACTTAGATCGACATGACTACCTACTCCGATTGACATGATTATCTACTCTAATCAGAGTTGGAAAAAATAGGTCAACATGACTACTTACTCAGATCGACATGACTACCCAGTGGCGGAGCCAAGTTTTCATGTAAGGGGGGGCCAGTCAAAATTTTGTAACTAAGGGTCTTCTTAGAAGAATTTTTGTTATAGAAGGAAAAATGTGTTTTTGTAAAGTCGATATGATATTTTTGAGAAACATTTAAGTAGGATTAGGGTTTCCGAGACTTAATCTTGAACGTCCATCAAAGTCAAGGATATAATGGGATATTCTTTAATTAATGAACCGTTTTCAATATTAATAGCATTTATCGTATGAAAACGGATCTTCTATGATGACCATATTTTGAGAAAGAAAAAAGTGTGATCCATGTAAAGGACCAAACAGTAATTTTCTTACAGTCTCCCATTTGGTCGATATGAAGATCTATTAATGTTTCCGAATTAGGATCATAAAGCGCGCATAATATGCTAAAATTATATCTTTCGTCGGTTATCATAAGTACCTTGACTAATCTAGTTGTCAATGGGAGTCATGACGTGCACACATCATTTTACGACATGATTACTTCCAAGTACTACAACATTGACAATTTTCATAACTAGGCCATAATTAATATTTACATAATGGTCTCATAATGTCTTTAGAAAGACGGTTTCTGTTGTCATTCATCCAAATAATCAATGTGTACACAATGAAAAACGAAAATAAGAGATGTAGAAATTGCATTAAGAGCTCAATAAATATTGTGAACGTATACTGAAATAAATGGAAAAAATGGATGATCATGAACTATATCACTAAGACCCATGCTTTCAGTGTGTTTCTGAAAAACATGGATAAGTAGTCCTTTTGTGAATATGTTTGCCACTTATTCGCCTGTACGTATGGAAAAGATGACAATCTTCTTAGGTTTCACATCTTGCTTTAGGATCAGATATTTGAGTTCCATGTGTTTTGAACCCTTAGTTATCCTGTCATGTTTCTGAATTAGGATCATAAGGCGCGTATTATATGCTAAAATTATATCTTTCATCGGTTATCATAAGTACCTTGGCTAATCTAATTGTCAATGGGAGTCATGACGTGCACACATTATTTTACGACATGATTGCTTCCAAGTACTATAACATTGAGAATTTTCATAACTAGGTCATAATTAATATTTACATAATGGTCTCATAATGTCTTTAGAAAGAAGGTTTTTGTTGTCATTTATCCAAATAATTAATGTGTACACAATGGAAAATAGAAATAAGAGATGTAGAAATTGCATTAAGAGCTCAATAAATGTTGTGAACGTATACTGAAATAAATGGAAAAAAGGGATGATCATAAACTATATCACTAAGACCCATGCTTTCAGTGTGTTTCTAAAAAACATGGATGGGTAGTCCTTTTGTGAATATGTTTGCCACTTATTCGCCTGTACGTATGAAAAAGATGACAATCTTCTTAAGTTTCACATCTTTCTTTAGGATCAGATATTTGAGTTCTATGTGTTTTGAACCCTTAGTTATCCTGTCATGCTTAGAGAAGAAGGTTGCAGCTTCATTGTCACAATATATAGGTAA
>JBBYHH010129137.1:0-14499 GCA_038382905.1 Daphne laureola
GGACAAATGCATCATCAACTCATATCTCCTAGAAAATATCACACTTAACGTCATCGAGCTGTACGAAGCCCTCAATGAAGAAAATTTTTATGCAGTTTTGGGAAAGCGCTACTCCCAATCGGAAATGACAGACATCCCTCTGGAAGAGATGAAGGAGAAGCTAATGAAATTAGCTGTAAAATCTGTCCAGGAGCAAAATGTCAATGCTACCCAGAAAAAGTTAGCCAGCTGCCCCAACCAAGGAGGGCCCACCACCAAGAAATAATGGCTATCCGACAAAACCATGTGGATCCATGTGCAGAGTGGATAGAAAAGTCTCCACTCAAAAAGAAAAGATATCGCATTTAATAAAGTTAGCATTACTGGTGGTTGCCAGTGAGGATAGAAGATAAGAAGGAATCTTTCTCCTTCTCTATAAATAGAAGGCTCTGAAGCAGAAGGAAGCCATCCAAAAATTTTCTATTTGAAAATACTTCTCTCTCTGTTTCTCTCAGTTCATATCTTGAACGTATTTCTATTCAGAAATCCAGTCTAAATATTGTACTAGTTCTTTGTGTGCTTTGGAGTTGGCTTGTACGAGTGTAACTGTTGTACGTGTGTAGCTGTTGGGACTCTGTGTGCTCTCATCCATCAGCCTTAATTCTTGTTTCCTGGTTGCTGTGAACATCTGGTACTCACCAGACTGCTGTAAATTTGAATCTTTTATGTTGTAATCCCAATTGTGTGTAATTTTATCACTCTTATTATTAAATGTTTCATTCCGTGTGCTTTTCATAGTACAACCTGGACCAAAGTTGGTATAAGAGCCAAGTTTAGCTATTAATCTAGTTGTTTAGAATCTTTAGTACTACTTGGTTTATGTTAGACTTGCTCAGGGACGTAAAAAATAATTAAACCCCTTGTTAGACTTTCTTTCAGGAATTCCAGAAAATCTTTAGGCCTATCTTCCACATTTCCCTAAGAATTATAGGCCTAGTTCTCTACAATTGAAAAAGAATTAGGACTCTGACAAAACAGTCGAAAACATAGAGGCCTAAAACTCGAAAACACTAAAACCTTTAGGCCTAATTAGACATTAATCCCCCAAAGATTCCTTTAAATGAAATATAACAATTATTTATTGACTTCTAGAAAATTAATGAAAATTTAATAATTAAATAGGGATGAATAGATTTTACAATCAATGTTTACTTTTTAACGAAATAGTGCTATTGATAGTTAAATAAAAGTTGAAAATCCAACTTCATTTCTAAAGGTTTCCCATTAGAGATGAAATTCTTCCAAGCTTTTAAAATATTAATAAAAAAAACTCATTAAGATAAATTGGAAAACAACTTCAATCTTAAAAGAAAGAAGAGCGGGGTACTCTGTTACATTTATAGAAATATTGCATATGTATATATAATGTACAAACTTCGATGGGTAGAGCTTAATTTATTTCTAATACATGTGCAAATGATAGTAGCAAACACAAGAAGAGCAAGCAAGATATAAATATAAGGAGATCAGATGATACATGATATATAGGTAGGATTAATGTCCACAAAATATGGAAAGCACTGCCTCTTGCCCAGCTTCCGGAAGAGTCAAATATTTGCAAGAGCGGCATAACCTAGTAACGGCAGCATCGCCACGGCGGTAAGACCACCGGAAAACCTCTGGGCGGCGCGGTTGAAAAAGAATGGGGGTGGAGGCGGGGGCGGGAGCGGTGGGCCGTTGAAGAAGAAAGGCGGTGAAAAGGAGGTTCCCGTGCTACCGGCAAGGACGTTGACGGCAACCTTCATGCCGGAACTGCAGTGGCCGGGAGTGGCACAGATGAAGTAGATGGGGCCAGGTGTGGTTAGCGTGACGATGTTGCTTCCGCCGGTGTAGGATTGGAGGACGTTTGATGTTGTACAACTCTCGTAATTGGTTTGGGTGACCACGTCCACCGAGTGCATGAAACTTTGGTATTGGAACACTACACATGGGATATATAAAACTAAATAATTAATAATACATGAATGTTTTAATTAGTTTCTAAGGCTAGCTACTTTATGAAAACATTATTGTTTATAGATGTGAAACATATTTAAAGGTGATTTTTATTCTTGAAGTTTTAACCAGAAAATTTGGTGATCTAAAACCTTCTTTTACACTGTATTTAATGTGTTATTTTTGGCAGCCAATCCGCTGCAACACTAATATAATTGTAGTGGGAGAGGGTGCTATTTAATCCATTACAATAGATGGCGCTTTCAAACAACTTGTAGCTTGAAAGCCGCTACAATTATAACATTGTTATAGCGGGAAGGCCGCGCCACAAAACATTATATGAAATAAAAAAACAGATCTGGAAATGAATTCAGATCTTTGAACGAAAATTCATCTACATCTATCCGCACCAAATCCAAAAGCACAAAAACAGCCTCATCCAAACTCATATCTTCATCAATACTTTTATTATCAACAAACCCAACTCTTCATCCAAACTCATCATCGACATAAAAAACAAATACAAAGAAACCCAACTGTCGAACAAAAAAACTCAAATATAGAAAGAAAAAAAAAAACTCTGATTCCAACTTATAAACGAAAAATACAAAAAACATGCTCAAATCTACAAAACAAAAATTGAATGATCCCAACTCAAATCTGGGAAAAAAAACAAACAAACTCGGAGTAGTGTCTCCAAGTTCTCCACCGTTGTTTTCACATTCTCTAGGTCCTTGCCCACCCACAACCTCCGTCGGTGCCTCCGACATCAGATCCAAACCGGATGAGTCAGAAAGATATTTTGAGATGATGAGTCAGATGAAGAGAAAAAAAGAGCGAGAATAGAAAGGAGAGAAAAAACGGTGAAGAGGTAGAGAGACATGGGGGAGATAGGGGAATCAAGAGATAAAGATAAGAGAGATAAAAACAGAAAAAAAAAATCCGTTGAAATTCAAAAACTTGTCTTTGTAACGGCCCAAACCGTTACAATGAAAAACAAATCATTTCATTGTGATGTGTGTATAGGGCTGAAAACGAGCTGAATCGAGGCGAGTACTAAATTGTTCATGTTAAGTTTGAAAATTATATTGAGTCTGAAATTGTGTTTAGGCTTGGTTTGAAAATAATATGAAAGAACTCGAACGAACTTTAAATAAAGCGAGCTCGAGCTGTTAACGAATATCAATGAAAAAAATTGGGATAAAATCTAGCCGAGTCGAGTATTAAGTTGTTCATGTTAAACTTGATAAAGATATCGAGCTTAAATTTTTGTTCAAACTTGACTTGAAAATAATATGAACGAACTTAAATAAATTTTTAATTGAGTTGAACCTGAGTCAAATTCGAACTGTTCCTTCAATTTTCACCCTTATGTGTGTAGCAGGAAGAGGAGTTTATTTTTTAACAAAGCGTAGCCGTTAAAACGGCTGAAGCAAAACTATAATCAACTACATGTGCCAATTGAAGCCAAAATATATACTCTCCCATATATTAGTTGATACATTTAATTTGTATAAAATTAAGGTATTAAGAAGATTCTAGGGTGAAAAGTAAAATTTATAAATTCCATAAAGCTAACTTTTCACTAGTGAAAAAGTGAGGATAATAAAAGTAAATGGTGATTATAAAAAAGAACTCTAAAGTTTACCCAAATATTCAGTTTGCCCCCATATTATTATGACGAATTATCATAAAATCCCTTAAGGTTTCGTCCAAGATATTTTAAACTAAATTATAGGGTCTTTACTCTAACTGTACTCTTAAGTTTTTTTATAAATCGGGGAAAGGTACGGAGCAAGAAAGAAGTAAATAGAACTTTCATTGGCTTTTAACATATCAACCGCATGTTAGAGAGCTAATATATCAAATCGAAATCCTAAATCAATTGCGTTTAGGAATCCATTAGTAAGTACTTCCTGAGAAGACCTATTCGCCTTTGATGAAAATTTTCCTCAACAAGTTTTGCTCCCTCTTTACAGCCACCCCCGCCTCTGAGCTTCCTCCGGCGTGGTGTGCGATTCGTTTGGGTGGCCTGCGTTCCATTGTTGCTATTGACTCCCCTTTGGTTCTTCATCATCGGCGTTTGGTTGGTGAGGGTGGCCTCAGTCTTAGCTTCGCCGTAGGGCCGTTCTCGCTGGTGGAATCGGCCAGATCCCTGGATCAAAGGTCGGTTGCTCTTTCTCCACCAGCCCAGAGATCCCCTTCTGTCTCCAATTTTGATACTCCTGATGGCATTTGTTGTCACCGGATCCCGATCCTCTCTGCTGTTAGTCACCGCCAATCTATTCCTATTCACCAGAACGGTTACTTTCGGCCTTTGGTGAATACGAATTCCAGATCTGTCAGTTCGATGACCTTCAGATTTGTATCCTCCGGATCTGCCTTTTAGGCTAGCGCTCTTTGGATGGCCGAGACCCATGAGAAAGGATTGGAAGGCCCGAGGGGCCGTCTCCCCCATTCTCGTCTTTGCAGCTCAATTGGTGCTACTTCGCTGGTTTGCGGTGATTTGGGTTGTAGTAGTTGGTTCTTGGTTTAGTGGGGCGGTGCTAGCTCTCTAGTTAATTTGTGTTCATGCTTCAAGAAAATGTTACTGGTTATGGCAGGGTTGAGTACAAACTCACCCTATGTGGTTCCATGACGGTGTCCTTCGGTCTAGCGAGGTCAAAGAATCCCCTAGTCAGGTTGTAGGTGGTTAGGAGTCTATTTTATCTTATAGGTTTTATTGCTTTTTATGTTTTGTTCTGGACTTGGTTTCGTTTCCTTTTGTGTTTGGTTGTTGCCTTTTGTTCTTTAGTACGTTGGATTGTAGGTTAGGTGGTGCCTTCTTTTGGATCATTCTGTCTACTTGTCCAGGAGCGCTTAGCCATGATGAGTCGATACCAGATAACTCTTTAAAAGTCAGCAGGGATATCGAAGCATGTAACACTACGCTCTTTCCGCCATGGCACATGAGCCTTTAGCCCCGAAAAGGTTCTTCGTCTGGATGGTTATGCAGGTGATTTTCCACTAGGAGTGCGGCCTTCCTGGATGCTTTAGATTTCATTTTATGCCCACGAGGTTGGTCTATTTCTCTGGCCATTGATGATGGCTTGGTTCTCTTTGTTCTACCTTATTTTATCTAATAAAATAAGCTTCATCTGTTCAACAAAAAAAAAGTTTTTCTGTAAATCTAATAATTCACCTTAAAAGTTAGAATTGGCAATGTTTACCCCTCCCGCGACCCACCTCAACCAACCCCCAGACCTCCCTTTTCGGCCCACAAGGCACCACCCTTTGTGCGAAGCTGACCATCACGAGCCTGCAATAATTATGACCGAGACCTTCATCACTTGGACCCGACTATGCTTGTCTAGGGCCCGCCTCTTCATCTCCTTCGTGCCCCTTCCTAAGCTTGGTACACAGAGAGGGTGGTTGTCCAAGGTTAAGCTAGCCCTTTGCATGCCAGATCTGTGCAGGGGCGCAGTGACCGACCTTCCATGTGCCAGATTTGGGTGGTGGTGAGCAGTCCACAAGTGGAGATGGTGGGTGGGTGCGGGTGGAGGAGGCAGTGCAACAAGCACGAGTGGAGAGAGATAGAGGCGGTGCAATGATGTCGTCGTACGTCGTGGACTCGTGGGGCTGGTAGGGTGGTAAGGGTGGGATGGAAGATATTTGGAGGGAGGGGTAAAGAAGACAAAATTTAAGGGTTATAGTTGTACAAACCTTCTAGAAAGGTGGTCTTAAAATTAGATTCTTCCGTTAAACTAAAGAACGAGTTTAAGAGATCACAATGAAGCTTTAAGAACTAAATTAAGAGCTTTAAACTTGAGATGCTTCTCATGTTGTGTTTTACACCCTATTTGGCTAGTGATAATCAAATTTAGTCAAGTACGCGATAGTTTCTTTGGTGTTTTATTATTTTTGAACGGTTTTTTATTGATTTTTAGAGAAAACACAAAAGAAAATATCATATATTTGATTAAATTATACTTAATTCATTAAGTTAAGATGGATAATCGAATTGATTATCACCGACCATGGACTTTAGAGATTGTGCTTATGGGTAGAGAATTAGGGGTCTTCAGTAGGTTTTAGATTTTTTTTTTTTCTTGTTTTGAGTGTTTTGATAGGGTTCTTCTGTTATCAAAGGGTTGAAAGGGAAGCTTTCATTCTTCTATTCTCATGTTGGTCGGGGTTTTGCTCTTTGGTGTAATCTAGGTTTGAAGGGCATGTTTCTTGCAGTTTGGGTATTGTATGTTCTATTCCCTCGATCCCTAAAATGATGACAAATTTTGACATTAAAATTTACGTTTGACGCAATTTTTTTATTAAAAAGATTTTAAATAAATTTATTTAAAAATAAAAAATGTTCATTTATTATTTGATATAAATTATTGAACTTAATTTGTATATTATTAATTTGTATATTATATAGAAGGAAATATTATAGAATAAATGCTTAAACAATTGTAACTTCTTTAGGGACGGAGGGAGCAGTACTTTGATGAAACTTAGTATTTGCCTTATTTCTAAAAGTCGATATTCACAAAATAATAAATTAATGCATTAACCTTAAAATATTAACTTTCAATGCACGATCTATAATATAATATTAAAGAGGACCTTCACAAAGAGAAGACATGTAGTGAAGTCATATTAGCATTCGATGGGACCCACATCACATCCCACAAGTCTGACTAACTACAAAAAATTTACCAAAATTTGCATCAAGTTTCTGCTATTATTTTTTTGGTTTCCTCCTCTATTCATTACAGTCACACGTTAATGAGTAAAATCAGTGTTAACAATCACAATTACTATAATATATTGATTGACACGATTTCCGTTTCAAAATCACAATTAAGACCGGTCACTCTCAATTGCAATCGGTTTTCGATCAGTTTTTTCTCATATGGAGTAGCATTTACTTAATTCCTATTTTTCTCAATTCTCTCAGTTTTTTTATATTTCTTATATTATCTGTATTTTTCGAGTCTCTCTCTATTCACTCGCTGCTAGCTTCCTTTCCAATCCAAAGAAATCTCTCAGATATCAAAAAATCAATCAATTGATCATCGTCGTCACCATCATCGGCCTCCTCGATGGCACGATTCGGATCTTCGCCTTCATCCGTGCCAGCAACCATCCATTTTTACCGCTCATCGTCGGCCTCTCAATGCAAGGATTTAATCTCCACGCCCATCTAGCTCCGCGCCATCGTCAAGTACGCCAATACCAAGGTGGTGCCCTAGAAGAGGTTGGCAGGATCTATGTTACCTTCCACGTTCTTACTGCCGCTTCCTTGCACTTTTCTCATTCAACAGGTCTGATGACACTATATTTGACTCTTAAATGAGTTGATTCTCATCCTCTACCTAATTGTTTTTGTCACAAACTAATATGTTCTTTTTGCTGGTTCATGGACTTTGTTGATTGATTGTGGGTTTTTATTGATATTGTGTAATTATTTTCATTTTTCTCATTTGGTATATACTCATCCATCAGAGTCGAAGAAGCAACGTTGAAGAAGAGGCATCGAGGGTGGTTGTGGTAACCGTCAACGGACGAAGCACTTATCTTCAACAACTTTCGCTACTTCTCTTCTATGGTGAGACTATGCATTTTGGTTCAGAGTGTTTATTTTGTAGCATGCCGTTCACTGCAATATACTATTTGGACAAAGTTCCTACCCCAAAAGGTAAATTTATTCATGTGGCGTGCATAGGTATTTTTTTGCCGTCTATTGCAATCGAATGTGCGTGGTATATCTCTTCCCTCATTACTGTGTCCCTCATGCTTTGTTGATTTTGATAGTACTGAACATGTCCTATTAAGATGTCTGCACATGAGATTATTTCTGTTGGATGTGTTGGATCTGTCTGCGCAGGAGATTATTAGCAAGGTGCCAAGGCCAATTTGACCTATTTGAGAAGCAGTATTGGTTGTGGTTGCATGGGGTATTTGGAGGGCTAGGAACCGGTTGGTCATAGAGGGCCATAAATGGAGTTTGTTAGAAGTTATTCTGACAATCAAAATTTCTTCCATTGATGGTTATCTAGTAGCTAGGAAACCAAATGTGGTTGACAATTGATCTGAGTGGGTGATGAATCATCTTGAGGTTCGAATTATTTCTGGTGTTGGCTGATTTGTTTGTGCCTTGTGACTGTGGTTTTGTATTGTTAAGGTGCCTTTGTTGTTGTAGTGAGCTTGCGAACCTAACTCTGCTACGTCTGTTCTTCAGTTGCTTGCTCCTCGCAAAAGGCAGTAGCTTGCTTTTCTTAATGAAAAACTCTTTGTTGTAAAAAAAAAACCTTCATTCTTAAACGCGAAAATCAAATCTCTCATATCTCAATTCTATTTTAAACGTGTGATGCATGGTGAAGTCTCTTATGTAAAGATTTCTCATTTTTATATTTTTAGAAATTGGTTCATATATTTCAAGCATAATTGAAATTTCAAAAAATATGAACATATAAAATTGGAATTCTAAATGGTTATTATTGCGAGATATCTATATTCAATCTAATAATCACAGTGAAAGTAGGGTCATGGGAACAATTTTTTTCTTTCATATGGTATTAACATGAACTAGTACATTGTTAAAAGTACTATTTTTTTAATTTTTTTTTAATTTGTTTTTTCATCCATTTTATGTGTTATGTGTGTTTATATACATATAGTATTTTTTTGGTAAAAGAATATTAATAAAAAATAATATTTATAATCATATTTTAGATATTAAATTTAAGTCGATCGGGGGTCGTGGGTGGACCCATCAAACGGTAGAGCGGGTTGTGGATCGATCCATCAACTGACGGGTCAAGACGTTTCATTCAAGGAACGGGTCGACCCGTCTCAATGCCCATCCCTAATAGGCGGTGTGATCTGGCTTGCCGAGGATGAGAGGGCTGGTCGGAAGAAGGGAAGGTTGCTGGTGTGGTGCTCACGAGACAAATTTAAGTTTGGGGAGGGAGATGTTCAACGTGTAATTTTTAAAAGTTATGGTTAATTTATTTGTTTTTAAAAAAATTTGGGTCAACTTGATGGTAAATGTCCCTAATTTTAACGTAAAATGTACTTAACAAAATGATTTCATAAGAAAAAAAATTGTAACTTATAAAATGAAAATGAGCAAAAAAAAAAAAATTAAAACATGATCCATGTAACTTAAGGGATTATAGATGAAGTTTAGTCTAGATTAAATATTGAAATTGAAAAATCAATTTTTTATGGATTAGAAAAATGTAATAAGAGTCATTTACACACATGATATTAATGTAACTGTTCTGGATTTTTGCGTATTGAGAGAGATTTTTTTTTATTATTTATTAATATGTTTGGTAATTAATTTCAGTATTCCAATAATAAAGATAACTCAAATTTTTTTAAAGTGAACCAATTTTTTATAAATTTATTTCACCGAATATATTATTACTTGACATATTAAGAACATTGATAATTATTAATTTATTGAACCTGTGACAAAGTCGGGTATTTAAATTAGTTTAAACTATTAAAGAGGAAAATTATACTCCCTCCGTCTCACGAAGATTGAGATATTTAATTTTTCACCTTGTGTTTAATTCAATTTTTAGTAAAGAAGAATTTATTAAAAATAATTTTAAAAAATATATTTAGAAACTAGATACGTTCATTTAACATATGCATATAAATTATTTGATATTATATGTTAACATGTTGAAGAAAAAAAATCATAAATTAAATACTGAAAATAAAATGTTGTAATCTTTATGGGACAGATGAAGTATATTAGTTGAAATCTTAAAGGATTTTTATACGATTTCACAATACGGGGACTAAACTGACTATTATGGCAAACATATCAAGGGGATTTGTGATAATTGATCTAAAGTAAAATAGCTTGATAAAAACACCTTTCAAGGAAACGTATCAAATTTTACTTAACATTCACAAAGAATACATGTAAACTTTTGTGGGAAAAAAGTATACTTTTATAGTTTTACAAAAGTATTCTTTTCTACTAAAATTTTAAATTAAACACAAATTAAACGTTTCAATTTTCCCAATATAAAGGGCATAACCAGTATTAAAACAGAAACGTAAAATCTTTCAACAACTAGCCTAAAACAAACAACGCAACATTTCTGTAAAGGTGATTAATGAAGTAGTATGCTCCATTGGTAAATTAGGAATACTTACAGAGAGTGTCACCCACGTAGAACGTTTTCCCGTTTATCCAATTAGCGTAGTTGTAATTGAGTGTCCAGCCAGAGCCATCGCCCACCACGTATTGAGTGGCAACAACTAGGGACGGAGCGAACAATACGGTGAAGATGAGGGGCGTAAACATCATTAATCCTCTGATCATTTCTATGAATAACCCTTTAATTACAATCAAAGGCAATAACTATATATTTTACGAACTTAATGTTCATGATCCTATGATTCTCCTATCAATCTTTATATAGCTAGCTATAGAGAGTGCTATAGAGATAATTAAACACTTAAACCACATAAGATAATCTTAATGTCCTTGTTCATTTCATCACTTAGTTTACCTTCTAAAAAAAACAATATAATATTTGTTTTCTTTTGATTGTTTACCATTTTTTAACTATGTTTTATTATGGTTGACGTGGGTTATAAATCATATAAGTAAATATGGGTTACTACACCCTTAATGTTTATCCACTAACATGGTTTACTCTTCATTCATTTTCTTGAGGACGTAAGTAAGAAACTCCAAATATATTACTCACTTAGAAGATTACACATTTTTTTTTATTGTTTTTATAATATTTAATTTATGATTTATTTTTATAAATTTATAGATATCTAAAATTAAATGATCTATATGCTTATCCTAATTTATGATCTAAACTGTCTAAATCTATTTTTTTATATTTTTTTTTTCACTATTTATCTTAATTAAATTTTGAGTCAAATACTATAATTTAAAACAGTAAAATGAATGGTACAATTTTCATGCGACGGATGGAGTATTTGATAGTATATACTCTATCCGTCTATTTTTAATAGTTACGTTTATTTTTCAGTATTTAATATATGTATTTTTTTCTTTTATATTTTGATATATAAAATTAAATAATATATATACATAAAAAAAATTAATATAATTTTTAAAAATATTTTTTTTAATTTTTTTGAGAAACTTCTTTCTAATAAAAATTTAAATAAAAAAAAATTAAAAATCAAATATAATTATTAAATAAAAACGGAGAAAGTATAAATTTCAAGCCTCCCGATAGCTAACATAAGCGCGCACGTAAGATGACTAGGGTCTAGGGTGAGATAGCAACACTGCAACAGTAGAGTCTGAATTAGCCATAACTCATCCAAGAGACAAAAACAAAAAAACGTTATCATCATCATTATTTGTTTTAATTTTCAACATGTCAGACATTTTTTTTTTTACCGCAATAATTTTATTAAAAATTTAAAATTCATAAATTCTAATGAAAGGTTAGAATAAAACTAATAAAAATAAAAAACCTAAATCCCTTAAGAACACATGAAAAATAAAAGTATAGAACTATCCCATCATGATAAAATTCTTTAATTTTTACTTCCCTTATTCACTTCAATTTTTCACATAAACGTGTCAGACATTCATAATAAATTACTCCTTCCACCCTGAAAAAGTTTAATCATATAGTTGTTAATAATCATTTTGACATTTTTTAAAAATTAAGGGGTTGGTTGAGTAATTTAAAGAAAAATCGGTTTTAACTGAAATGGAGATCAGTAGGGATCAAATTGAAAACTTGAGCTTTGGTGGAAGACTAAAAATGCTGTTTAACTTTTTTCGGCTTAGCCACCAAGTCTCACAGATTGTCCATGCAAAATTCGTGAATATCCTCCTTCCATCTCCACATGAATTAGAGTCCAATCTAATTAGAGTCCAATCTAAGCATGATAATGATCTTATCAACGAGCGTCTCAAGTGCACCAGATAGGAAATAATCATGACTTGCAAGGTAAGTAACAAAGAGGATTCTGACAGAGAAGAGCATAAAAGGAGGAGTGTGTAGTATCTATTTTTTGTGTGGTACATACTACCCAATATATAAGGCGGTACCGAGCCTTTTAAGGAGGACGTGATCATTGAGATCTGAGCCATTAATGTGGCTATATTTGGAGAGAGCCGTTAGAGGCATTGTGGATGTGTTTGACATCTGGGATGGTTAAATGCAAGGGCGAATCTCACTCCCTGATTTTGCACATCGAGATCGCCTCTCACGAGGCTTCTGTTTGACGTTAAAGGGATAGCCTCTTGGTACCGTCTCGTTATGTCTATTGGGCTGGGCAGTTGGTGGGCCCTATATATCAGTATGTCATCCCCTCTCAAGCGGAGCATGAGTTTGGGTCCCGATGCTTCATTTTTTATTTTAAGTGGTGGGCTTTGCTATTTGTTGCGGTGGCCCATTTGGAAATGGGGGTGAAAGATTGTCATTTTTTATCGTAGTGGTGGGTTGCACTTCTAATACGTGGGCGACATTGATTGGAAGTTATGTTTATTATCGCTTGGTAATTAAGGAGGAGGGGAACCGTTTCACCCTTTTCCCCCTTTTTATCGTTGCTTCAGGTAGAAAGTGCTTTTCACTTTACTCTTTTGCTCTCAGAGTTTTTCTGGAAAACTCTTGCAATTTGTGTTTCCGGTGCTTTTGGTCGGCGATATCATAGCCTTTGGCTATTGTAGCCCTACCTTTGTCGTCCTTACTCAGAAGGTAATTCTGCATTTTCGAGTTGTTTCTCTTGCTTTTGGCTAAGGATCCCAATTTCTTTGGGAATTTTTTGGATTATCGGGGTCGACTCTTGTGGGTTTAGGATTTTTTATTTCCCTTTTTTGGATTTGCGCTTTGTAAATAGCCCCCAAGAGTTCTAGCAACCACAGAGTTGGGCCCGATATTGGTGCATCATGGCCATCGATGGCAATGTCAGCGAAGAGCTTGGAAGATGTTTTTCAAGACTACCATGTGTATTCGAAGACGGTGAATGGCATATCTCAGAAGACGGTTCTAACATTAGTGGGGATGGATTGTACGAATTACAATTTACGGGAGGATACGATGGTGGTGTATGAGACCGAGTTGAAGGCGAGGTTACATTTTCCCCTTTCAACCCTTATGTTACAACTTTGCGATGGTTGGGTGTTCCCACCACCCCCGGCCGAACCCGACAGAGGCGCGCGTGCTGAGCGGGAACAGGGTTGGCGGGAACCGGTGACACGCCTAAACTCAACTTAATTAACCTAACGCAGGTCATCTCGGCACAACGGATCCACTTGGAACCAAACCCGGCTACAAACATATAATTAAGTATAAGCTTGTAACACATACATCTAACAATATCTTAGCACAACAGAATTACTCAATAACTATGATGATTTCTAATATACATGCGTATGACCTTTACAAATACAGAGCCCATTCTACCGCGATGGAATACCTAGTAGTCCAACAGGATTGAGTCTATCAGACTCCTACTCCAAAACTGGATACTGCTGCTGCTGAATACAACCAGAGAAGAACAATATCATTAGTAATAACTTACACAAAATCACCACACAGATATCTAAAATCCGCTAAAACTAGGCTCTCTCGCCGAACTACAACATAAACAGCAATTGCTTAAATAAAACACAAGTACCTCTAAGGTACAACAAATACCAACCACGACAGGGAGCTACTCCATAGGTGGTATAACAATGACTCCTGAAAAAGGTTAACAATAAGGGGATGAGTCCTCGAAAGGAACTCAGTAAGGGTATACCCAATTAGGAAATTCTTGCACTTTTTCAGAAGTGGCCGGAAAACCGGAAAAATTGCTAAATGTCAGAATGTAAGAAAATGAAATGTTGGGAATTGATTATGTATTACTTGTATGATTGTTTAGAGTTGACGTTAGTTATCGGGGCATCGAGGAAAAGTATACCGGAAATATTTACAGAAAGTGTGCAAGGAGAACAGGAAACGGCTCGGATGACACCGTTCATCTGAGATTTGCTAGGTAAGGGTTCAACTTTCTTTATATGCACTCTAGTTTACTGGTATACATATCAGGTAAGTTGAGGCTAGATCTTGGGCTGAGGGTGGGGCCCAGTGACTCCGCGGGACTAGCTCTATGGTAAGAATAGAGGTGTGCAGGTACTCAAGTGAGGGACTTACAACTTCCTTATGATGGTTTATGGCTTATGATGGTTTATGTCCCATGTTGGTTTATGGAATATGATTTTTTTAATGGATTATGGATTATCGATGGTTTATGGATTATGGTTTATTGTGGTTCCGTGATCTTCATTATCAGTTCTGGGAACTTTATGGATATGGTTCTATTGTTTCCGCTATGATGAGCGATGATGACGGTTTATAGGGATCCTAGGACTTTGCCGGTACCGTGCACATGTATTGTAGGGAGACCCTGAGTGGTATGAAATAAGATCACCGGTGGCCATCGTGGTGTGTGAGATGGAAAAGGAAAGGAATGTTTTATCATGTGAAGAAAGGAAAGTGCATTGCATATCATGCATTCATATTTATATAG
>JBBYHH010129248.1:0-14499 GCA_038382905.1 Daphne laureola
CTGCAAAAAAGACAGGATAAATTAGAGTTAATATTAGAGGACACAATATATACAAAGGAAAGAACAATAACCTTTGACGAAAGCCTCGTGAGAAATCTCCCGACGAAGATGCTGAACCAAAGCAACATCCCGAACAGACGGAGGGCAAGCCCGAATCCCGAGCACAACTAAATTGCCCTTTATTAATCCAAGGTACGTAAAGACACCTTGGGTAATCAGCCACTAGTGAATGGGCACCGGGTACAGTTCACCGGGGTCCTGGCCGAACCAGTTGACTAATTTCTGAAGCTTGGTGTCAAAACTCTTGAAATTCTCCTCCGAAATGGGGTCCTTGAGGAGGCGCCCCAGAGTCTTGACGTAAAGAAGGTCCCTGACTTTCCAAGCGGTCTGAAGTTTCCAAGAGGAATCGGGCTGCAAGAAAAAGAATTCTTTGTGCCAACCCTTCCGACTGGTAGGACACTGCTAAGTAAGATAATATTTTATCATTGAAGACCCCTGGGCACCGAAGTAGTAGAAACAGTTTCGGGCTTTGACCATCACCTTTTAGTATTGCATGAAAGTCGATACGATAGGAGAAACCCCAAATGCCCCATAGAGGGTAAGATAAGCATTTATGTGGTAATAAGTGTTCGGGCTGAATTGGTTAACCGCTACCCCATGGCAACGGGCCAACTGTTGAAGGAAATGATGAGGAGGAAAATGAAGCCCATACTCAAGCTGAGCCTTGAAAACAACCATCCACCCAACCCTAGGCTCATACACTTTACACTTATTGCTAGGAACCCTCGTCCGAATGGATAGGGGTAAAAAATAAATTTTCTGCCACTCCCGGACTAACTCTGGGGTAGGCCTACTTTTAAAATTCTCTACGTCGGCCTAGTAACCTTCAGGCATGATGCCTTTAACCTCTAGAAGGCACTCATCCGAAGGACGAACAGTAGAAGGGGGAGGGAAATAAGCCATTTATTTATCTCAAAAAATAGGCATGAAGAAACTGATGGGTAGCGCAGAATCGAAAGGCACTGGTATTAGTGCCAATCCGTCAACCACTACTTTATTATCACCGTAGAAAAGAACTTCTGCTAGTAGTAGGTCAGAAGAAATACGAGTGTCAGCCAATCACCGTATGAATTCTGGTATACTGATTTCACCAGTGTGTTGATGCCATCCATTGAAAAAACTCACCGCTAGACGGAGAGTAGGGATATCCGTTATTAGAAAACAAAGGGAGAGAAAAAGTAAGAGCTAGAGAAGCAAAAATGAGAAGTGTGAAGATTCGACCCTAACAATAGAAAACTTATAGGAAGTCCTGGAATACGAAACATCGCCAGAAAATCAATCTACAACATTCATCATAAAAGTAACATCGAGATTCACGCCATCAATAAACCGTCATACCCGAAGGAAAGCATCTGGGATGTAAATGGTCACCCTGAATGCACATGCATCCGAGATTCAAAAGAGAGCAACTATAAGGCCTAAAAAATTCAGATGACCGGATGCACTTGCATCCGGGATTAAAAAGGGGCAACACTAAGGCCCAAAAAATTTAGATGGTCGGATGCACATGCATCTGGGATTCAAAAAGGGGCAACTCTATGGCCCCTAAAACTCAAATGACCGGATGCACATGCATTCGGGATTCAAAAGGGGGCAACTCTAAGGCCCAAAAAATTCAAATGACCGGATGCTCATGCATTCGGGAATCAAAAGGAGGCAACTCTAAGGCCCCCAAAATTCAAATGACCAGATGCACATGCATCCGGGATTCAAAAGGGGGAAAGTCTAAGGCCCCAAAATTTCAAATGGCCAGATGGATATGCATCCGGGAATCAAAAGGGGGCAATTCTAAGGCCCCAAAATTTGAAATGACCGGATGCACATGCATCCAAGAATCTAAAGGGGGCAATTCTAAAGCCCCAAAAATTCAAATGGCCGGATGTACAAGCACCGGGAATCAAAAGGGGGTAATTCCAAGGCCCCAAAACCTAAAGTTCTTCCAGTCTGACAAGTCTTTCATGGGGGGATATGATGGCCGGTAGGCCTAAACCAAGTCTCCAAGGCCCAAAGTGGGCCTATAAACCCAAAAACCCCACAAAAACGCTTGAGTCAGAAACCCAGGAAAGGGGGCCCATTAAAAATGGCTAAAGGCACCATACCTAAATGCATACATCCGTAAACTAAGGTCATGCCCTCACCATATTACAACCCGATGGCCTGCGTACAAGACACAGTTGCCACCTGTCCTCTGACACTAAATCTCCTATTTCCTATCAAAGTATTACAGATGTGCCACTCTATTAGACAAGACTATATAACCGTAAATCAGTCCAACATTTAAGGTAACTATTCACTCTGTCCAAGCTCTTGGCACATTCTCTCTATCAAATATACTGACTTAAGCATCGGATGACCCTCCACCGGGCAAAAATCCAGCGTGGTTTATATATTTTGTCTACTGTGTAGATCGAATCAATTAGACATGGAGACAGAGCTGAACGCAATTAAGACCAGGAGACAGAGGCTCAATAGGGTGGTGGCCCCTAATGAAGAACCACCACCAGTCTCATATTCAATTCGTTATGCGTGAATCGATACTTTAAGCTTTTATGGTCAGTGAAGATCTGGAATCTATTGCTGAGTAGATAATTCCTCCATTGCTTTAAAGCATAAATGACCACTGCCAATTCCATCATGTTTCAGGTAGTTCTACTATTGTGGTCAGAGTTATCTTGACCCATAAGCGATCACATGCTATTCTTGCATCAGGACACATCCCAGACCCATCCTAGAAGCATCAGTAAAGATCGCATATGGGTGATCCGGGTCTGGAAGAATCAGAATCGGTGCATTAATTAACCTTTGCTTCAGTTCCTGGAAGCTCCATTCACATGCCTCAGACCAAACAAATGTGGGAATTCCCTGGTGGATCAAGAACTTTATGAGTTGGTATTCATTCTCACTACAACTAATAGTAGTTATGAGTTCAAGCCAGATGAAGAAACCATTAGGGCATCTTTTATCAAAGTAAGGGTATTTTAGTAAAATTACACTAATGAGCTTAAAAGAGCTCAAATATGTGAAATAGAATACTTTGGAATTATTTTGTATAATTCCAAACCTCATTTTGTATCTATTTCCACCTTCAGAACCTTTTATCAAAGTATGAGTACTTTGGTAACTTTGCTATAAGGTGTATGCACCTTGTACCATTGAATAACTCCATTAAAAGTATATTATGTATATATTTTGAATTATAGAGTGATATTAAGGGAAAATAATTTATTTATCTTAAGTGATAAATGGCTAGTGGAAATGGGATGAATGATAAGTCATGTTAGGCTTTAAGGCTTAGTGGAAAACTTAAAGGCTTAGTGGAATGCTTTATGGTTTCTAGTAAATGATATTATTCTAAATGCCACTTTCTTCACCTATAAATAGTGTGTGAAATGGCCATTTAGAATACACTTGGTTCACATATTTCTTCTTCTTCTTTCTCTCATTTTTTCACCACTTTCAAGAGAATTTCTTGGGGATTAAGTGTGAATTTACAAAGTGTCCCTTCAACACTTTCTCCCCTCTTGGCATCATCTTCTTGTCTATTCTTCTTCTTCTTCTTGGTATTCATGGAAGCCTTATTCCTCTCCTTCCATCCGCCATCATCCTAAGGAGAATTTGAGATGGCGAATTATCATCAAGTAAGGAAGGAGCTTACATTTAAGGAGCAAGAAATTATATATTCCTTAACCTGTTTTTCCAAGGGTGAAAGGTACTTGTTATTTAAGCTTCATCTTATTCTTTTGTGATATATATTTCATGTATATTCTTGGATAAATTGTGCATGATATTATGAGATATCATCTCTCTAAATCTTCCATCAGAATTCGTATGATGATGAACATGTAATTGAGAATCTTAAAGGTCTTAAATTCCTCAGAACGTTCCTCGGATACATGGTATCCGAAAGAGGGATTGATGCAAACCCCGCCAAGGTTGAAGCCCTTGTAGGGATCCGACAACCAGAAACACTCAAGAGTGTTCAAAGGCTGCTAGGAAAAATTACTTCTCTTAGAAGATTCATATCACGGTACGGTGACAAATGTCGACCCATCTTCAAAGTACTCACAAAGGAAGGAGCAATGGAAGGAGTTAAGGGATACAAGGTTATATGGAAAAATGAATGTCAAGAGGCATGGGATAAACTTAGAGGATTCCTCATAAACCCAAATCTAAAAAGGCCCGAAGAAGGACAACCCCTTATCTTGTACATCGTCGTTGGAGAAAAAATAGTCAGTTCAGTACTGATCCATGAAGAAGGAACGGAACAATGGCCCGTGTACTACGTCAGCAAGTCATTACACGGTGCCAAAGTTCGCTACCCAACATTGCAAAAGGCAACATACGTACTCATTTTGGCATCTCAGAGATTGAGAACCTATTTCCAAGGCCATGAAATAATCATTCAGACAAATATTTCCCTCTGAAATCTCATGGAAAAGGTGGAGAACTCTGGATGAGTATCTAAGTGGTACGTAGAACTCGGTGAATACAACATCACTTACGAACCAAGAAGGGCAATCAAGCCTCAACCTTTAGCAGATTTCATCACCGAGATCCCCCAAGAAGAAGAACCAAACTTCAAAGCCCAGGAACCCATTTGGACCCTTTACGTTGACGACGCATCAGGATCAGAAAAACAAGGCGTCGGTGTGATACTAAAGGGTCCTGAAGGGATGCAAATGGAAAAGTCGATTAAATTCACTTTTTCTGTCACCAACAGTGTGGTGGAGTATGAAGCTTTCTTGGCCAGAATGGAGTTGGCCCTAAAATTAAGACTTCGGACAATTCAAGCGCATAGTGACTCCCGACTTATGGTTCGATAACTCAGTGGTGACTATGAAGTTAAAGACCCCAACCTCAAGAAATATGATGATCTTGTGAAAGAAACCATGAACCAATTTGACCACATCATCCTCAAAAAAACACCACGCAAGCACAACGCCGAGGTAGATGCCTTAGCAAAAGCAGACGTGTATTTGGAAGAATTTGAAAAACAAAGTATAACCATCCTTGAAGTACTCGGTATGCTAGAGTTCCTAACTCTCTCCGAGGAAAGAAGAGAACCAAGGACAACTCTCCCTAAAGTATTAAGCATTACCAACGGATAGCGAAAACCCTTGGTAGAATACTTGGCAGAGAAGAAGTTGCCTGATGACCCAAAGGAAGCATCTCGTATCAGACAAAGAGTTGGATGTTATTTGATGATCGGAGATGAACTTTACCGACGAGGTTACAACAGTCCCCTGCAAAGATGCATCAATGAAAATGACGCTGATGACATCTTACAAGAAGTCCACGGAGGGAGGTGCGGCTCCCACATCATGGAAGATGCCTTGACCAAAGTGGTCCTCCACCAAGGATACTTTTTATCCAACCTTAAGACAGGATACCAACAAATTTGTACGAACATGCGACAACTGCCAAAGATATGCAAAAATACAAAGAACCCCCTCAGAAATCATCAGATCTACCAGTTACCCATGCCCATTTGTGGTATGGGGGATAGATCTGATCAGACCCCTACCAAGGGCCCAGAACGGAGCTAAGTACTGCGTTGTGGTAGTAGATTACTTCTCCAAATGGATCCGAGCCGAGCCTCTACTTAACATCACGGCCAAGGAAATTCAAAAGTCCGTTTGGAAGAACATAATCTCTAGGTTTGACATCCCTAGAGTAATAATTGCAGATAACGGATCCCAATTTATTGACAAGGGATTACTCGAATACACTACGTACCCGTGGCTCACCCTCAAAGAAACGGGTAAGTAGAAGTCTCAAATGAAAACATAAAGGATGAATTAAAAAAAAAATCTCGGTGAAGCAAAAGGTAAGTGGACCGGTGAATTACCAAACATTTATGGAGTTACAGAACCACCCCTCAAAGAGCCACCGGTGAAACACCTTTCTCCTTGGTCTTCAGAAGCAAAGCCTTGATACCAGTAGAAATAGCCTACCCCTCTATTCGAACACTCATGTTCAATGAAGAGGAAAATGAGAACGCTCTCAAGGCCAAGGTAGACATGGTTGAAGAGCATAGAACGATGGCTGAGCTGCACCGTCACCCTTTCTAACAACGAGCATATAACCAAGCCCAAAGGAATAAAAGTGGGCGATTGGGTACTCAGGAAAATTGAAATAAGTACCACCCACAAGCCTTCACATGAAGTTCTTCGAGAAAATGCGGAAGGACCATATCATGTCATCACTGAGAAAAGGCCCGGAGTCTTCAAACGCAAAGACACATCAGGAGCCGAACTCAAGAACAATTGGCACTCAGACACTTTAAAGAAATATTATTCTTGAACATGTTCGGCCTCACGGAAATGTAAGTGGTCGATATTATTTATGAACTTGTTGCAATTTCTCCTCTATATCTCTACTTAGTCATTTTTTCAGGGTTACAATTCGATAAATTTTAAAAGCAATCAAAATCTCCAATGAGAGGGAGAGACCATCGCCTCGGGCACACACATCTCATTTGACCATACTTAGTAAGGAATAATTTTCTTGAAAACTCTAAGTAGTGGGAAAAATGAATGTTAGAGCTCGACCACGAAGTTGAAAAAAAAATTAAGAAAATGGTGACTAGAGTACCACCGACGAAGAAGAAGAAAACTCACAAAAAAAGAAATGAGAAAGCAAGAGAAGGAGAGAACCCACTATGGACCATGAGGGAAAAGTGAGTTCTCTCCTCCCTTTATATAGATCCCAATAGGAGTTCAAGAGTCACCTCCTAGAATCTTCTCCTACAAGCCAAAAGATCAACGGTTGAGAAGATGTAGAGAAACTCGGATCAATGTACGAGATTAACCCACAAAAGCACAATCCATGTGAAACAAAAAAGGCCAACCGAATTTTTCCAAGTGGCAGTGAAATGGAGGGAAAATTCTTGCCCGGAATTTCGTTAAAAAAAAAGAACCCGACATCGAAATGGAGGGAAAACTCCTGCCCAAAATTTCATAAAAAACAAATGACCAATGTTGTTCATACCCATGTTGGGTGGAAGATAGAAGACCGATGTTAGAATATATCAGACCCATGTTGGGAGAACAATCGAGGTTGGTCAACCACTAACTCAGAGAACGGCCAAGGCTGGTCAGACCCATGTTGGGCAGAAGATATCAGACCAATGTTGGGAGAATGACTGAGGTTGGTCACCAAAAAACTTAGCATGAGCCAATCACCAACTTGGAAAATGACCAAGGTTGGTCACATATCAGTGGGCATAAGCCAACCACCAACTCGGTCATCACCACGGACTTGAAGGCAAGAAAAACCAAACAACCAGTGAACATGCTCCAATTCTTAACCATGACTCCGACACCAAGAATAAAGAGCCTATACCAACGAAATGACCAAGAACCCAGGGACCAAGAAAGAGCATCCGAAGTCTCATTTACACTCGCTTCGTGGCTAATGGGGGGTATGTGATAGCCAAACAGAGAGCCCAACTTATATCAAAGTTCGGCCAAAGTTACTGGTCAAAGTTGGGCCGTATCTTGAGAGCCCAAGACCAAGCAATGAAATATGGACCGCTGGCCAAGAGAAGCCCACTTTCATCAACGGTCATCTCACCAGGAAAATACATACAAAAACACACGGTTAGAACACAAGATGCACATTATTACCCGGATGGTAGAACTCCAACCGAGGTTGGTCCGGATAAAAGGACGCCAACCGAGGATGGTCCGGACAAAGGGATGATGATAGCGTATAACCTGGAAGATGATTTGACCGGAAGGCGACACGCGCACGTAACCACGGAGGCGTGTAGACACGTCTATTACCCGAATAATAGAAAGTTACCAACCTCGGTCCAACATGGTATATGAGGTATTTACCAATATGACACCAAGTACCCTCCTATAAATACCACCCTCATTTATTCCGGTTGGTAAGCATTAACTCAAGCTCAAAACCACTCTACTCTCTCAATATCTCTTATCTGACTTGAGCATTGGAGTTGGTCCCCTAGATACAACTCGTGGGTGTTTTGCAGGTCTCTGACGATCCTTCCGGAGATGTTTGATCCCAAGCAACATGAACACCAACCCCACCCAGTCATGAGCATCACCGGTAGTTCCACATCCTTCGGCCTCCGGTGCAACTCCATCTCCACAATGATGAGCAGCTCAGACTCCTACCTAGGCCGACCTCGCTATCAAGAGCTAAGGCAGAGAAGGTTAAAGAAGCATTAGGAGTCTTCATGGGAACAATGGCACAAAGAATTGATCAAGAAATGAAAACTTAGGCCATAAAAAGTAGAATTCAAGACTTAGGGCTTTACTTAGACAAATACCAAAATTTAGAGTGAAAACATCGAATTTGAGCATTTTACAAGAGATTTGGGCCTCTTAACCCATTTTATCATACTCCCCTAATCTAGTTTGACCCATGTGTTTGGACAAAAATTTAAGAAGCTTATTGGAAGGGCTTGGATGAGGTGTCACTTTTGCTTGGAAAGCAAGTTGAGAGTTGCTTGCAAGTTACTCATTTTCACTTAAGGAAATTTTAATCTCTTAGATTGCTTCATTTTAGGCTCTTTTTATAACCCTAGGTCACCCCCTACTTATATAAAAGGAGACACTTGTTCCACTTTTCAACACAAAATATAATTGAAGCATTTATGAAATTTTCTACTCTAAAGCTTTTGTTCTCCTTGTCTTCTATGTTTTCCGCCATCCCCTTGATTCCATTAAAGTGGTTTCAAACATTATTTCTAGTGTTGTTCTATCTTAGAGTAGAAAGGTGCTAGAACCAACTTCATCCCTGACATTATCTTCTCTATTTTCAATCTGAAAATAGCTTGGAGGTGTTGAAGGCCACGCCTTACATTATCAGTTCCTTAACAAGCTAGATCCTTTAATTGTGTATCATTGAAGGTTCACATAAAAATGTGATACATTTAACTGGGCATGGAGATTAAGAAATATTGTTGACTTGAGGGTAACAAAGTAAAGTAGGTATATAAGACAAAAGTAATTTTTTTGAGTGAGAAGGAAAGTGGAGGGTAATAAGGTAAAGTTAATGTATAAAAGTTCTCAAAAAAGGAAATGTATCTATTTTGGTGGGACAACCCAAAAATAAAAATGTATGAGTTTTGTGGGAATGAAGGGAGTAATTTTTATCCATACTAACCACAGATTCACAATCTACTAAGATCTAAAGTAGTTAGAGAAATGACACATTTGGTCCACTTTAGGGTTTCACTATACATGATTCCCTTATTCTTTACATTGGTCCAAGCACATTCTTTTTATTCTTTATTGTTCACTGACTGATATAAGGGTGTAAGTGAGCCGAGCGGAGCCCGAATCGAGTTCGTGAGAGTCAGCTCGAGTTCAAGCTCGTTCAAGCCGAGCTCGAAAAAAAAGGCTTGAGCTCGGCTCATCTAGTGTTCGAGTTCAACTCGATAGTTCGTGAACTCGATGTTGCTGAAATGATTGTTTCTATACCACCTTCCATTAGTTCATTAATGTTACTTGCCTGATTTTGCTTTCCTACAAAACTGTGGTTACTTTTATGTTAGTTAATTGATATAAATGTGGTTAATTTAACTTCCTTTTGTCAATTTTATTTGTCCTATGTTGTTTCTCACCACCCGATTGTGATGGAGTGTGCGAGGCATGTGTCGGGGTTTCAGGTGTAGCACCCAAGGCCAATGGATGACACATAGCTAAGGACCTAGGACGCAGGACGGCACACTTGAGAGTGTGCAAGGCGAGTTCAAGATGAGCCAAGGTGAGGCAGGCACCTTGGGAAGTCTCTAGAACCATGGAGGACATTCTAGTGCTGGAATATTCTAGAATCCTTCAAGGTGTTCTAGGTGGGTCTAGGATGGATCCAAGGATTCCAGAAGGGCCTCGATGGAGCCCGAAAGGCCTAGGGAAGACTAGAAAGTGTTAGAGGGTCCTAGACCATGCTAGAAAGTTCTAGATGGGAATAGAACACTCTAGAGCATGTTAGGTCTATCTAGCTTAGCCTAGAAGGTTCTAGGCCACACTAGAAGATTTTAGATATGTATAGACTTGTGTAGAGATGTGTAGAGACTTCTAGAGAGTTAATCTCCACCATTGGATTAGGTTGATCCTAACCATCCATTGAGGAGGTGGAGACCTATATATACCCCATTGGGGATCATTTGTAACAATCCAAATAATCCAAACAATCCAAGCAATCCAAGAAAATCAATACAAGTTTTCCTTCAAAGTTCTCTCAAAGTCTCTCTCAAGCTTTCTTAGTTTTCTCAAGCCTTCAAGGCATTCGGGATGGTTCAAGGCTGACTTAGCCACAAGCGAGGTGTGACTAAGTGCTGCACAAAGTAGTTGAGAAATCAGTTCGTGACACTTCACACCGTGAAACTTGGCCAAATTGCCCCTAAGTCGTGATGTGTTGAATTTGAGCATGTCGATGAGGCTTCATGCGGATTATCTAGTCGAGTTCGATCTTTTGAAGTAGAAACGTTAAAAATTAAAATGATGAATCAACTTCGACTATAATGTCTAGACTTCCAAATTAATGATGAAGATTCGATTCCCGTTAAGAGTGTGAAATGAATCGAGTTGTTCGTGATGTATTTATTTGTTCTATTTTACTCAATTGGACACATAAAAAATTAGGGGGAAATGAGTCTTTATCACTAAAATTATGAAGACTCTAAATTTGCCACTAACGTTTATTTTGAAGCGAGATCAAAATATTAACCATATAAAAATGTACGGTCAATATCCACGTAATCGTCGAGTGTCACGCTATATGAAAGGATGCATCTCATTGCCAACTCTGACAACTTAACATCTAATGATAAATTTACTCGTCCAATAAAATCTTGGTGATATTCTCATTTTAAAATAAACTTAACTGCCAAATTAGAGATTTCATAAACTTCAATGATAATTTTACCGTTTTCTCTAAACTTTTTGTTAGTAAAAATAAGTAAAAATTGTTAGTAACTATAACATCTATTTGAGATTATTGAAAAGTTAAATGTACTAATTCTATATTCCACCAAATATTTGAACCGTAGGGTGGACATTAATTAAAACTGAATATAAAGTTTTATGTAGTATATTTTACAAAAATACTCCGAAGTGAATATTAAATGAAAAAGAAGATAAAAATAAAATAAAGTGACAATAGTTTGATATTTTCGGTAATTTTTCTATTAAAGAAAGTCAACAATTTATCTAGATAATCCAAAAAGGAAAAATGTCCATTTTTTATGGATGTATAAAGTAATTAAATTTTACACAATAAAAAATGTATATTTTAATATAATTTCAGTATTAACAAAATGATCTATCTAGTTTTTCTCTAATCATTTTTTATAGTTCACATACATTATTCCATTATCAAGCTTATACCTCATGGAATCAAACACTGCAACTTAGAACTCGTTCTCAACTTACTCAACTTCAGAAAATACTTCTCCAGTCGTCTGAGTAATGGACAATCAACATTCACCGTCATCATCGTCACCGCCTTTCAAAACCTACATAAAAGCAATCAACATCATTAACCAATTCATTCCCTTAAAACCTGTCTCCTCCTCCAACCTCACATACATCCTCCCAAACGTCTCCCACACCCATTCTTGTCTCAAATCCTCACCGTCGTCGGCCCCAAAGACGCAAGAAAGTCCATTATCCTGAACATCATTACCGTCTGAACCTCCTCGCCTACTACCGGCACCCTCTTCCTCAACTCCTTCACAATCAACCCATCTTTTTTTTCCCATTTCAATGAAATCATTCACAAGAATGATAATATTTCGGTTCAACATGTAAAAAGAAACAAACTAATGTTGGGATTGAACTTACGTACTATTAGCTCACAGTTATTTATGATAAACAACACTTTGACATTTGGTCGTTGCTGAACAATTGTATTAATGTTTAATAAAAAAAAAACACCACAACTACTCATAAAAAAAACGCAACAGTATAATCTCAATATTTATCTAGTGTAATGTTGGTCATCATCACGTCTCTCGCATTCTCATTATATTTATATGTTTAAAAATAACAAAATCGCATTCACATGTAAATATCGTGAGAAAGAAAGAAAATTGAAATAATTGATTGATATTGAGACGCTGCTGAATGGATGCATCATATATGCAGTGCAGTTAGTAGAGATGGATCACTAATCTGATTTTCGGGTGTATCCTACAATAGATCAGAAGATTAGAGATAGATGATCGAGATGAGAGGAAATTAGAGAAAGAAAGTGAAAATGAAGTTAAAAAAAATACCACTACAACAAATGAGGTCTATTGTGACGCTTATGATATGCTACAAAAGACTCATAAAATGTCACAAATGACATCTTGTAACATTTTTACCAAATGTCACATATATATATGGCATTAAAGCCAATGTCGTTTTAAGTTTAAGTGACAATTTTAGGAAACGCTGATACAAAATGGTTGCGTCATTTTGAAACATCATTTAAAATATTGTGACATTTATTATGAGTTGGCGGATGAAGGTTTTATATGACATTTCATTTTGCACTTATTTATGTCACACTTACTTATGTCACTTTGAAATTGATTTTGGCAACATTTATATTTGTCACTAGATTGGTTCATCCGTTTCTTCTCAGTCTGTTCGCAAATCTTGTAATGATATTTGTAAATGACACATTATTATTTTATTTTTTTATGTCACATTAATTTAAATCAGAATATTTCAATGAAAAATAAAAAGAAATTAATGGTAAATCAGGAACATATATAAAATTGAAGTCATAATTAATAATAATGAAGATTATCAAATTCGCTATATTGATGTTTCGGTTCCAAATACAAAATAGTAGGAAAAAATTGTAACAGAACTAAACGAATTTCAATATATACAAGTAGATAACTTCAAGAGTTGACAAAATGATGCTTCCACCACTATAACAAGTTTACCATTAATATCTGTAGAAAAAAAAATGATTATAATGAGCTATTCCATATTTGTAATGTAATATAGAATGGAGTTGTCTATAAATAAAATAATGAATATACTAACCGAAATACTTAGATAAGATATCAACTTGACAATCGCAAACGCTTCTTTCAATCCGGCAAGTGTAAAAGATGCAATGGTGCTTACGTTTGATCAAGAACAAAGTAAATAAGATAAAGAACATGAATAAGTTAGTGATGGCTTTAACCATAATTCCATGAAAATAGGGACAAACTTGTACGATATTCATATTACCATTGTGTCTTTCCACCAATTCAATCAAAGCGTCAACTTTTTTGCTTAACATATCATATTTTCCTTTTAATTCGGTATTCTCTTGCCTCAAACCCCCATTCTCGTGCATGACATCATTATGCGAGTTACTAAACATGTTGGGAGAAACTCCAAACCCGAAACCACGAATGCGCCCATTCTTTTCCAGCCTAAGAACTTGAGACAAGATGCCTCCATCAATTGAAGCAAATTCATTTACTTCAGTAGCAGAAGATTCAACTTATGGGTTTCCATCTTCACCTTGTAGTATATCTTGAATCTTATCCTACATTTAAGAAATTAAATATTGAACTAGTTAGTGAAATACTTAAAGCTATAAGGAAATTTCTGGAAAAGAAACGAAAAAGAAAAGAGGAAAAAAGGGACAATACCAAAGCTACTTGTGCAGCAACGGTTACAGGTTTTTCATCTTTATTTTTGTGCCAATCAGAAAATAGTTTCACTCTATTGGGTCTCTTTCGTGTCTTTTTATACTGTCATTCAATGTTGGAGCATTATTTGATCACAAAAATTCCTATTATTTGATCTCTTAAAATAATGCATAAGATATAATAATCTAAAAACACTTATGCCACCTACAATTGCACTATAAACCATCAAATAGGAGATATGCATTGCTTATAATTAGCGAATAAAATTTAGTTATTTATACCTCTATCTCGGCACGACGTGCAAATGAGATGGTTCCAGAAGTGTGTGGTAGTTTCATTTCCTTTGCAACTTTATTTCCATTATCAGACTTCTCCTAAAAGTCGGGAAAAGATTTAAAAAATACAATGACATAAAAATTGTTGATTTTTAGCATTAATTGTAACTAAAAAAGTACTCCCTGCGTCCCAAAAGTAATGAAATGTTTATTTTTCAGCATTTAATCTATAATTTTTTTTTTAATCATTTTGAAATATAAATTTAAGATTTTTGTATACAGATGAAAATTTCATGTGTCTATTTTACAAACATATTTTATTTACATTTTTTCTATTTCTGAATAATGTAGATAAATTGAAGTCAAATGAATATCAAAAGTCAAACGTTTCATTACTTTTGGGACGGAGGGAGTAGTAAATAAATTTAAAACTAATGGAAACAACAAACCTACCATTTCTCCGAGTACCATTTCGATACAAGAGCCTCACATTGATCCTAGCGTGTTCTAGGATCTCTATTGCGTTTGAGGTCGGCTAGTGTG
>JBBYHH010129359.1:0-23469 GCA_038382905.1 Daphne laureola
GTTTCCGACAGACGAACTGTCGGAAATTTCCGACGGTACGTCTGTCGGAATCGTCAATTTTTCCAATTTTTTTTAAAAATGCTATCTACTTTTTTCATGTATTAATTATTCACAAATTATATCATTTTTATACAATTATTAACGTCGTATAACCTTAAAATGTATGTTTTCTTGAAAGCTGGACATGTTTTTTTTTCTTTACTCACGTTTCCGACAGACGAACTGTCGGAAATTTCCGACGGTACGTCTGTCGGAATCGTCAATTTTTCCAATTTTTTTTAAATGCAATCTACTACCCAATCTTACCGACGGATATACTGTCGGTATATGGTCGCCGGAGACATACCGACGGTTGGTCTGTCGGAATTTCCGACAGCTTGTCCGTCGGTTATACCGACAGCCAAAAGTCTGTCGGTATAAGCTGTCGGAATTTGACATTTTTCTAGTAGTGTACACAACCAATCCGGAATCGGATAAGAACATGAAAACCGGTCTAAAATAGATAGGTCGTGATGGGCAATAGTATCTACCGCCACATTACAAATTCGTGGGGCAAAAATAAAAGAACATGATGAAAAGGAGGACTTCAATAGACGAGCCTCGTCCACCAGAGTTCCAAAATGAAAATGAGAAGGACTAGAGCCATTATTTAGCTCATTAATCAGCACCTGTCAATCTGATTCAATGAGGAATGAAGACCAACCACGAAGGCGGGCCTCACGCAGACCCCAGAGAATCGCAGTTGCTTTCGCATATAGCTTGTCAGCAATTGTGAATCGAAAATCCAATGAAGATGCCGTAAGTAAAGTGGCAGAATGGTCCCTAGCGATCATGCCGAGAGCACCGCGGCCTGCCTCTTTGTTAATAGCACCATCAACATTGATTTTGATTACGACCGTTGGCGGAGGAGACCAATTTGGCGGTGGTTGTGGTTTAGATATAGCCACAACTGAATTCGCCTAAAGTCACTCAGCGATCCAGGCCTCTATTTTCCTTGTCAACACAGTCGGCAACTGACACTTTAACTCAAAGACTATTAGACTCTTGTTCTGTCAAATAAACGAGAAAACCACAGCCATACGAAGAATAACAGATGCATTATGACCAAACAAAACTTTTAGCCTCAACCACCAATGATCTATGGTACCATCAAAAGAAAACAAGTCAATCCCAACAGACCTCCAAACAGAAAGAGCAAACGGGCACTTTCAAAGAAGATAGAAAATGGACTCCTACTCCATAGCACAAATAGGATAACATGAGACAACATTAATTCCGCGATATTGCAAGTTGTCACTTCTGCTCAAATAATCTCCACATGCACGCCACAAGTGAATCTGTATGCGTGGTGGGAGTTTTTGTTTCCACAACCATCTCCAGAAATCATCCATCCTAAATGGATTATTATCATACAATAAAGTATGCGATAGGTGATAGGCAGATTTAATAGTGAAGATTTCATAATCAAGCATGCCCCAAGTGAAAATATCCTGGATAGAATTGGGGCTAAGAGGAATACCTTGGATAATTGCTGCATCGTCTGGGTGAAATAACGCTTCAACATCTCGCGCTTTCCAACTCATAGTTACCTGATCAATTAGATCTGAAACTCTCAAATCTTTAAACTGAGAGAGTGGAGTCGTAAAAGGTGTGCTCCGCGATCCCGGTAGCCACTGATCCTTCCACACTGAAACCCCCTGGCCCGAACTGATCCGCCAGAACCCCCCTACTTGTAGAACAAACCATCCCGCGAACAGAGCTGCCAAATAGGAGATGGTTGAGAATGGGTCTTAGCCTGAAGGAAAGAATCATTGGAGAAATACTTACCCCTGAAGACGCTTGCAACCAAACTATCAGGATTTGTCACACAACGCCAGCCTTGTTAACCCAACATTGCCATGTTCATTTAGTGATTGAAGTAGAGAAAGTAAAATTGAACATATATTTTTTTCGCATTAAATGTTTGAGGTTTATATGTATATTTTTTCAAGAACCAGAAGAATTCTTTATGCAATTTAGATGATGAGGGATGTAAGATATTTTTGAAAATTTTAACAAAATTATGGATTTAGGTATATAACATATTGAAAATATAGGACCAGAGTGTAAAAATAAAGATGGAATATGATGAAAACATAAAAACAAAGGAAATGAAATGACGAAAATATAAAAGGAGATAAATAAATTGGGCCAAGACTTAAAAAGAAAGAAAGGAAGAAAAAACAAAAATCTATTGTTACAGTATATTTTTGGAAATTTTAACAAAATGATTAATAGAACTCTAATGATTTTTGCGAGTGCCAATTCGTGTTTTTGAAAAAGAATAAAACAAAATAAAAAGTAATAGGGTTGTTGTAGAGTTGTACAAATAAACTACACATATAAATATTAGGTAAGCAGGCTGTTTAAATGTTTTAAAAATCGGGAGAACCGGTCAATATACGATATTTTAAAAGTGTTGGTTAAATTGCTCAAATTATAAAAAGGAAAGAGATATGGGGAGTTAATCCCTTTAAAACTGAAAAGGGCAAAAAGGAAAATGTATCATTTTACCATTAACGTTTGGATAAAGATACAATTTTACCACTACTTTGGTTTGGTGGTACGTGAATACCACTACCGTTATAGTTTGTGATACACGTTTGTCCCTCGCCGTTAAAATCTCTATGCTGGCGCCTAGTCATGCTGACGTGGACAATTTTTTGTGAGTTGGCGAGGTGTTGGTTGATGACCCACACCACTTATACATTCTATTTTAGAATTTGGGATACAATTACATATTTTACAAAACTTTAGGACCAAAGTGTCATATTTGAAGTTGAATGATAACAGTCACAACGGCGGTGGATGAGCGAGGCTCTCCGTTGGCGACCTCGCCTCTGTTCCATGCTTGCCGGCGGTCCTTGGCTGGCGCTGACTCTCCGACGAATCTGGTTGTGGACGGCTTTGATTCCGTTGGAGTGGTGGCCGGAGTTTGTGTGGGGAAGGGGAACAATTTGTTTTTGGAGCTTTCACTGCCAATTCTCACCTCCTTTAGCTCCGCCATGCCGAGACGAATCCATTGAGCCGCCTCAATCTGCCAGAGGTACCCAATCTGTCTCATTCATTGTTCTTCTCCGGATCTCGATTATGAATTCCAAAGCGGGCTTCTTCGAACTACTCCTCGACATCAGGAAGATGATTCGTAGCGGGTAAGGGTTGATTGATGGTTCCGGCGACAAACAATGGAGATGAAGGCAAGGGACGGACCAACTAATGGCGAGACCTGGCTAAGAAAGAATGGCAGTGTTGGAATTCCTTCGTTGTAGCCCCTCTCGCAGCTGCCCAACCACCCGAAACCACCTTCCTACCACCGACACACCACTGGGAGTCCAAACCGCCACCGATTTCGCATCGCCGCCTCTGTTGCCACCGCCTGTAACGAACTCCAGCGAATCGCGAAGAAGAAAGCTTGCTAAATTTTCTTTTAATTTTGTTTGGTAAAATTACTCCATTAGTCTTTTTCCCTTATCTTTTCTCTTTGTTTTACTTAAACCCCTCAGGTTTCATAAAATCCATCTAAGTCATCTCACCAGTCCAACTTGACCAATTCAACCTAACCATCTAGACATCCACTTGCCAGGTCAGCATTCCGTCACGGAATATTCCACTAGATTCTCGCGGTCACTCAGTTAAATGATAAGACGGTATCAATAAACAAAATAGATGGTAAAATATAACCAGAATATATAAAAAAATGGCAAAACAGAACCCACAAACTAAAATACTGATAAAATGATACTTTTATCCAAACGTTAATAACAAAATGGTACATTTTAAAAATAAAAATAAAAAACCTCCAGAGAGAGAGAGAGAGAGAGAGAGAGAGACAAAAGCGGGTAATTGCACACAAAAGGGGGGAAACTGGAAAAGGCCACCAATGGTCCTAAAACTTATACCATTTTACCAACTCAGTCCTAATACTCTATATTTTATCAATAATCTTAAACGTTGTTAAACATTACCTCAGTTGATCCTAAAACTTAAGTTAATAAAATAGAAGTCACTTTAGCAACTAACGCCGTCGGTTTTGTGCACGTATAAATATCTCTAACATGTGTATTTTATAATATGTTTCTTAAATTAATTTAAGTTAAATATTTATCAAGGTAAGCTAGCTAGATATAAAGAAAACATCATCTTTGTAAATTATAGTTAAAAATATGATTATAATTACTCCCTCCGTCCGTAAAATATTATATCATTTATTTTGACAGTTTCACAATATTTAATCTATGATTTAGTTTCACATATTTTTAGACATCAAAAACTAGAACATTCATATGTGAATCATAATTTGATATCTAAATTTTTTAAATACTATATTTTTTCTTATTTTTTTATATTATTTATATTTATTAAAATTGAGTCAAACATTGAATATTGAAACGATAAAGTCAATTGATACAATTTTTGGCGGACAGAGGGGAGTATATATTTTGATTGTTTTAACAAATGTAATATTTTAAAAAGTTTAAGTTAAATCATATGACTCAAAAGTCAATTGTAATATACGTTTTAAAATAAATGGAATATCAAATGTTTAATTAACTTTAATAAATTCAGCCAGAAATGATCGATATTTTCACTAAATATTTGCTCTAACATTAAAAGGTAAAAAATGTTAATTTAAATCACTTCAAAACTTTAATTTTCCAATGATCCATTAATTTACGTGCACAAAACTAACGACTTTAATTTTCACTAACGCGGTTAGTTGTTACAATGGCTTATATTTTATTAATTTAAATTTTAAGACCAACTAAAATAACGTTTAATAACATTTATGATTGAATTGATAAAATATAAAGTTTCAAATTGAGTTGGTAAAACAATGCAAATTTTAGGATCATTCGTGACCTTCCAAAAGGGATATTGGAGTACCGTTCATAAGAGGTACAATTGTTATAACTAATAATACAGACAAGCTGTACATGCAAACATTAACTACATAGGCCAACCAACATGATCATGGTCTTTTGATCAGCATCTCTCTCAGACTGGATGAACAACAAACCTGAATTCTTTTAACAATTGATCTCCAAATAAACAGAAACAGCAGCTTGTTCAGCAAGTAAAAAGATGACTCAAATTCCAAATTACTCGAGTGATTGAAAATACAGTTTCTGGTTCTTACTTCACTTAAATCTGTACCTTGCGAGAGCTATTTGCAACGAATCTAGAAGGCCTAAACCGACTCAGATCAGCGATGGCAGCATGTCCATCGAGAATGAGCTGAGCCAGCGCAGCCCCAGTGGCCGGACCATTGAGGATCCCCCAACAGCTATGACCAGTTGCAACATAACAACCCTTTGCTCCAGGAAGCTCCCCGATAATCGGCAAACTGTCATCCGTGCATGTCAAGAAACACGCTTGCTCTGCCTTCACCCGCGCCTGTCCCTCGGCTAAATTGCTAGAAACATGTCCGGCCACCCTTTTTAGCATCGCGATTGACGCAGGATTGGGCCTTACTTGCTCTGGATCATCCGGCACCTCCTCCTCCGCTGACATCCCACACAAATAAACCTCACCTAATAATACAATTCAACACTTCATAAGCTCATTTCATCATTACAAGATACAACATTCTCAACCAAACCACTTCTCTTCCTTTTTCTCATTCTCGCAATGCAAGAAACGTACAATCCAAATGCAAACCAGATAATCAACTAGGTTCCCTAGGGATTTAATGATTCTTTGTAAATCTCAACAACAAAGATAACATCTCTATTTCAAGCTTCAATCGCAACGAATTAACAAGTTGTAAATACAAGCTTACAAGTGCAAAAATTTAAAGGAAATCAACAAATGAATCAAATTGCTTGGGCTTAGACAAGATATATATCAAATTGCTTGCATAAATTCTTCATTAACTCACCAGTTGGACGAGGATAAACTTCTGGGTCCATCGGCCGACCGCCATGAGAAGGAATATAGCTAAGAAAAAGAGCATGAGGAGTTACAGCTCCAACTTCTTTAGGCTCCAAAACTATGCTATGAGCCTTCAGTACTGAAACCCTAAACATCGACGCCAACATCTCCAGCTTACTCGTCCACGGTCCAAGAGCCAAAACCACCGAGTCCGACTCAATAACTCGCCCTCCTTCAACACACACTGACTCAACTCGCCCCTCCAGTAACTCAACTCGCTCCACCTTCCCGGTCACCACCTCAACTCCGAATTTCTCAACGGCGGTGCTCAGAAGAGTTGTAGTGAACATCTGAGGATGAACTTGCGCCGTCGTGTCCGTCGACCCGATTGTCCTCGGGCTCCGGGCAGGACCGTCGACCCATTTAGGAATAATTACAGAATCGGAAGGTTTCGAAGACTGAGATTCGTCGATCGTGACGCTAAGAGTGGTCAGGTGTCTGTAGCCGTAAGATTCAGCGCCGTTGAGGTCATCGGCGAGAGAACGGTGGAGATTGAAACTGGCGCGGGCCAGTGGACCCATCGGCCCTCCGTCGCACCAGTCGAGAGCGAGAAACCCGCCGGCTTTCCCCGATGCGCCGCAGGCGATGGACGATTTCTCCACCAGCGTAACATCGGCTCCTCTCTTGGCGAGGAAGTACGCCGTGCAGACCCCGATGACGCCGCCGCCGCAAACCACCACTCGCTTCGGCAGCTGTTGAGCGGTCGGTTCCATTCTCGTGGCGGAGGCGACGGATTTGAAGCTCCGTTTGGGTGCGAGTCTGTAAGAGAAACGATCAGACGGGAGCGGTACTAACGACGGTGATGTCACCACCACCGGCATATCTCGTACCAGAAGAAACTTCCTGAACGATTGACACGTGTGCTCCAGTAGCTTCAACTGGGGTTTTTATTGGGCTCTCGATAGCCCAAATTTGCCCTTCTATAGTTACCCTTTGTAAATATGGGCTACTAAGAGATTGGCCCATAGACACATTGGGGTTAAAGTCTGCAAAATGTAATGGGTGGTGGTGGTGTCAATTAAATCAACTTCCCTTTTAACTTTTACAATTTTCTTGTTCTTATGTCTTTTTTTAGTTTTAAATTATCAAGTTCAATCTATCCATCAATTAAAGATTCTTAGTTTGGAAACTAAGTATTGTGTGCGTTTGTAACAGCTTTTTTTAAATAATTATTGTGTTCTGAAAACTTGTTTACAATTAACTTTTTTGTATTTAGTTGTATATGTCTAATCTGAATCATTAACAACATGTTATAACTAATTGAAATAATTATTTTCAAACGAACGATTGAGTGTGTGTCAAATGATTGACGAGGAGTCGCGGGTCGGTGATCCTCTGAGGGAGGTGGTTGTACCAAAGGCTCTCGCGTTGGTCCTCGTAGAGCATATTGTTCCTCCGAATGAGATGAGTATTGAATTAATGCTAGTGGAGGTTCCTGTTAGTCAATCCATGATGACTACAACACGGTTCTGTGGTGGGACAAAGAGGCTGAGAAAGGGCCACAAGAAGTCGGTGGCTTTAAGGATGGGGCATCCCCAGAAAAAGCCAATAATATCAGAAGCTGTTATCGAGCCAGTTAGCCGGAGTCTAATGGGTAGGGGGACTTCTTGCCTCACCCCTCACCATGAGAGGTTGGATATGGAGTGGTTTGGGCTATGGTCGTCCTTGCCTACTCCAGATATTTTATTATGGCTCAAAATTAGGATGTTTTTCCTGACTTTTTTTTTTTTTTTGTGCTTTCTAGTTGGGTGTCTCTAGCTTTGTCTTTTTTGTGGTGTTCTTTTGGCTTGGAAGATTACATTTTATCTGCACACGCATAGTGAGATGACATTGGATTCTATCGCAGTCTATTTGATGTGTCACGATTGAGATTGATGATCTATATTACTTCACTATGACTTTTTGTACTTGTTTCAGGCTATTTAGAAGCCTTTTGTGGGAGTTGATTTGTTACCTGGAGATACCACTTTTGGTTGTAGCTTTAAGTTCTCCTTCTTGCATATGTTTTTCTGATTTCTTAGGTGTTTCTATTTTCTTTAGTTACTTTTCTAGGTGTTTGTCTTTTGGCTCTTTAAATATTAATTTGTATTTTTTTTTTAAGTAATGACAAAAAAAATTCTGTCAAGCAAAAAAAATCTCAAACTCGCTGCACATTCGAGTCATAACCGATAAGCATATTTAGTATACGCGCACCACTAAACTAAGGAATAGTATGCATTTGGGTCTATTCGAAAAACCCTGATATTCCCCGAACCATGATTTCACAAAATATGTGCTAAACCCCACACCAACCCCCTAACTTAAAAAATGTAACACTAAACCCCAAATTCTTCATTTACTGTTGTGTTAACTCACCAGGGCCACCGCCGTGCCCAACAACTGCCTCTGGCTGTGCTGGCACCCCCAACCCTGGCTACAATAGATCTGCAGAATTCACATAAATCAATCTCGGAATTTGTAGGCGTGAGTGTCGTGAGGCTCCAGCGCGATAGAGATGACGACGAGGTTGAAGTCTGTGGCGTTGGATCTGGACTGGGATTTTGAATCATGGTCGATTGGTCGTGGATGAGCGGTTGAGCGCAACGTGATGTTGGTTCTCTACCAGCGGTGAAATAGGTGATTGGCGGCGCGAAATCGATGGTGCCTTCGTTCTGATGAGGTGGAGGTTCATGTAACTTTCAACCTTCGTTTTGACGTGGTGTCGTTGGCTTTGAGTTGTCGGCATGATTCCGGTGGCACCCGGTGGACCTCCGACAGGGAGGACGGAGCCACGGTCAGGCCTAACAGTCTTCAAACTTGAGGCGTGGTTGAGAAGGTGTGTCGGATCTGATTAGACTGAGGGGCCTTGATGGACATTGCGGATGGTCCTCTCTGTCTGGTGGTGGGTATCGCAAGGTTTAGTGGGCATCGCGAGGTTATTATCACCGGTGCTGAAGGAGGGGTTACAAAGGAGGGCGGAGATGTGGGTGTAGTTGTGGGTGATGGTGGTAGCAGGTGAGGTCAGTGATGAACTTAGGTAATGATAGAGATTGTGGGTGGGGAAGGTGGCGTGGAAATTGTAGGATTTTAAAATTGTGGGATGGTTTTATGAACTTTACATAAATGAGGTTGGTGTCGAGTTTAGCACATAATTTATGAAATCATGGTGTGGACGGTATGAGAGTTTTGCGAACATACCCTTTATGAGGGTTGTGTTCTTCAATCACTTTTCCATAAATTTCCAATAACAATTTAAATTTCCCTCCTCAAACAACAATGGATGAGTAATGTAGCTTGCGGGCTCCCGTTAGACAAACTTTTCATCCCAAACCCCAATATATCCACCCATAATCTAATATTCCATCCGTCATAAAAAATTGTATTATTTGTTTTTATAATATTTAATTTATTATTTATTTTTATATATTTTTAAATATTAAAAATTAAAAAATTTATATGTGAATCATAATTTGATATCCAATTTTTTTAAATATATTTTTTCTTATTTTTTTTATATAATGTTTATCTTTACTAAAAATTAAATTAAATATTGAACGTTGAAAAAAAAAAATTAAATAATACATTTTTTTGTGAATTGGAGAGGAGAGAATATTTCTTTTTCATTAGTCACATATATATTCACACATAACCCAACAATTCTTATCTCTTTTGATTAAATTTTAATTAATACTATATAAGAATTATGTTTTGGCTTAGAAAAAAATTACTGGACTATTATTGATTTATTTTCCCTCTTACCTAATTTTTGGACCTAAATCCGCTACTGTCGTTAAATTTCTGTCACAACTTTCATTTTAAATTTCAAATTAATGTCTCTCTCTCTCTCTTCTTCTCTTTTTTTTTTTATAAGGACACACCCTAAACTTTCTGCTCTCTAAAAATAGCCCCCTCACGTCACACGACCCTATCCTAGTTCTTACGCTTGTGATGTGATTGAGAGTGCGTCTTTATCCGCCAGAGGACCCAATAAGGTTACTGGCTTACATTAACGCAACAATTAACTACAAAGCCCTCGTAGTTAGAAGATGTTGCTGAATTATTGCTTTTGTCTCTATCCGCCGCGTTTTTAGCTTAAAAAATATCACAAGCTGAAATTAGTGCGCCTTTTTGTTTGTGGTTGATTTATATGCAATCATTGTCTGTAGCTCTCCTGTAGGGGCACAAGAAGTCTCCATAAACCTACTTTGGTGTTTTTTTGTGAAAAGAAAGCCTTTGATTTTCAAAACATGGGGAAATGAGCGTTTATGTCACTTAACTAGTACTCTTTTCAGTTTTATTTCTTTTTAAATATTTAATTTATGTAAAAAAAAATTCTAAATTTTAACGTATAAAGTTATATAATTTATATATATAAAATAAATTAATATATCTAATTTTAAATAATATTGTTTTCATATTTTTATAAAAAAAAAAAATTAATAAAAAACTAAATTAAATATAACAATTAAATAAAAACGGAAAGATATGTGAAGCATAATTTTGCCACAATATTATTTATAGCAATATTTTGTTATTGACGTTATATTTATGAGACAAAATAGCCACTCGAGATTACCAGGATATGTTGGAAAAATGTCAATCGTAGTGAATAAAATGTGGGAAAAGTGTTAAGTGTTAATGTAGTCCAACTTCTTATTTTCCGAACATTTAATACCAATTTCGAATGTTCTTCCCTAATACTCTTGAACAAACTAAGCGCGACGAAGTTCATCGTGAAAACGTCTTCTTTTTTTTTTTTAATGGAACAATCTTGTATGAGTCCATTTATTTATCATCTATGTGAAAAAATATCTACCTAATTCACTATTAATTAATTAATCTAACTAATTAATCTAATAAATTAAAAGATTAAAATACCATTTTTAATAAAAATGAACTTTCTAACTATTCAAGACCACCAACATCACCAGAACTATCGTTGTCGTTGCCATTGTCACCGCCGGAGAGTTGCCGGACCTCCGCCAAATAGTCGTTGGAACTGCTGCCAAAATTGTCATCGTCGTCGACAACACCGCCGCCGGAACAGCCACTGACACCACCGTTGGCACCGCCACTGCCAGCAATATCATCGATGTCGCCAACACCACCACCGTCACTGCCACCACAGTTGCAAACCGTTTATAAAATAATAAAAAACAATTTTTTGTTAGTTTATAATAATTACATAGTGTCTGGTGTGATATGCAAAACTGTCTATTACAATACTCTACTATTTTTGTTAATTTACAATAATTATATAGTGTCTGAAGTCATATGCAAAAGTGTCTACTAAATTATCAGATAATCTCTATACCAAAACGCAAAGTTTGGAATAATTTTTTTAGAAATTAATTTTCGTAAAAAATTGTAAAAAAACTAATGTTAAATATTTTTTTGTTCATTTATAATTAATTACATATTGTCTAAAGTAATATGCAAAATTGTCTACTACAAGAGTTTATATTGTTACCAGAATTGCTGTCGGACCGCCGTTGAACCGCCGCTGCCATCGCTACCAGCACTGTCTTTGAAACCGCCACTGCCACCACCATTTCCGGAACTGCCGCCACTGTTGCAAATCATTTATAACATAATAAAAAGACTTTTCATTAATTTATAATAATTACATAGTGTCTGAAGTGATATATATGAAAAACTGTCTATTACAAGAGTTTATACTGTCTACACCAAAATGTAAAATTTGGAATAAATTTTTTAGAAATTAATTTTCGTAGAAAATTGTAAAATACTTACTCTATAATGTATAATAGCGTTTATAATATAATATAAAATATTTTTTCGTTCATTTATAATTACATACTGTCTAAAGTGATATGTAAAACTGTCTACTACAAGAGTTTATAATGTTTACTTATTTGCTTTAGATATTTCAGTGATAACTAAACTGTCTAATAAATTATAACAAACTGTCTATAACAAAATGCAATTGTCTAGACCATTTTAAAATATAAAAAAAAAAAAAAAATCAAAATCAAATAAAGTATATATGCAATAGTTTATAGTGTATGATATAAAGTACTATATTGTCTGAACAAATATTGTAAAATGTCTAGTTCCTCACCTCTGAATTCCATGCTGCAAAGAGTTTGGGGAATCTGATGGATATCCGATATCCTCCCGCTGAAGATCACGACGGTCGGAGATCGGTGAAGCTTCTAGCAGCTGGAGATCGCGACGACGATTGGAAATTACAAATCTGGAATAAATCGCAGCTTGTCAAAATTGACATCGCGATCTCGGAGATCACCGATGAATTGCGAACAGATCTGGACTTCATTGGAGATCTTTTGGTGAAGATCGCGACGGGAGTTGGAGATCGCAGATCTGGAACAGATTGTCGAGGCCGCCGAAAATCGCATCACAATCTCGGAGATCACGAACAGATCTAGAGATCACGGCACGGTATACATCATCACCATCGTGTTCTTCATCACTACTACTTTTGATCTTGCCGCCGCCACCGCTAGGAAGATGAGGATGTGAGAGAGATCCGGTGAAGAAAATGAAGAAGGATGATGATTTTGAGCGATTCGATGAAAATGGTGAAAGAGATGAAAAGTAAAAGAATGAAGGTTGAAGGAAATCAAAGCTTCAGAGAATTGTTGGGCTGTTGAAATCCCTAAACAAAAAGAATACATATAAGGAGGGCAGATATGTCTTTACAATGGTAGTTGGAAAATCACATATGTGGTAAATAACATTCGTAACCTTGTATTACTCATGGTGGAGTGGACATTAAATTTTTGATATGGGATCAGTACTCTTTTTTTGCGGGATCACGATTTTTGAATCACAGGATCACGATTTTCCTATTGTCAGATGAGTACTCTTCAATTGTGGGATCATGACTCTTCTATTACGAGAATCTCCTATTGTGGGATCACGACTTTTGTATCACCCGACTCTTACTAGGGAGCATGGACATCCTAAAACTATAAAAATGATTCATTAATACCATGAAGAAATATTCATATGTTCACTCTAAGAAAGCAAAAAAACGTGTCATCCACTTAGACTGGAGTGGTTTTAGGAACATCAAAAGAAGAAAAAAAACGGAACAGTGTGTTGTTGTTGTTGTTGTTGTAGCAGGGCCGGACTTCAGCTCTGTTCTGTTGTTCCGTGTGATTTGGATTTCCTTAGTTTTATTTCCTAGGCTAGAGCTCACTCTTCTGGGTACCATGTCTATTGTTCCCACTCTCTAACTTCTCTTATTTTAATGATATACAGTACACACTTGCAAGTTGTTTTAGAGATTCCCATGAAAAAACTTGTGTGAGCAAGACAGACAGAAGACAGACAGATGCAGTAGGTGGAGTAAGTGGACACAAAACTAATAGATGAAGAAAGAGGTGAAGCTCAAGTGTTTGAATCACAGTAAAATGAAGTAGAATGGCGTATTTTGTAATTATTTGTATATCTTAAGCACTTACGATGCGCTCGCACCCTAAAGCCACTCTTATAATGTGAAGATGGATTGCTAAGAATTTCCATATAAGTGATTAAGCCGTTTGTTTATAGGATGAAGTTAGGATCCGCTACTTAAATTGGCGCATTGGAAGTGCTGAAATAATGCATTTATTTATAATAATGTTAATTTTCCTTTTTTTCATCCTTTAAAAAAATGTATATTTTCTTATTTCATAATTAAAAATAATAAATAATTAATCTAATAGAAAAAGAAAAATAAGACGAATAAAAGGAAACTCATATTTCATATGTTTTGATTTTTTTTTTAAGTCTGTTTAAGCTTTGACATGTTTTTTATTATTATTCATTTGATGCATCATAAATTTTGTATAGAGGATCAAAATTTCTTATGGTGGATCATCAATGACAGTCAATATTCAATTAAAAAAACTGGATCATCAAATAAATGTACTGGGTCATCAAACTAGTGCATGAATCATTAAATAGATATAATGGATCAATTTATTTTTTCAATGGATCATTAATTATAATGGATCATCAAATAGACGTATTGGATCATCAATTTACTATAATGGTGCACGATTTTTCTGTACTCAATCATAATTATGACTCTCTTCGTCTCTATTTAATTGTTACGTTTGACTTTTGAATTTTGTTTGATTTAATTTTTTTATTAGAAAGAATTTGCTCAAAAAATTTGATTTTTTTTTTTTAGAAACTAACTCATTGATCTATTTTATGTATATAAATTACTTAATTTTATATATTAAAATATTAAAGAAAACAAATAATAAATTAAATATTAAAAAAGAAATATAACTATTAAAAATGGATCGAGGAAGTAGATTTTTTTTTCAAAAATCAGTAAATCTCATCATCTCATCTGACTACGCATTTAACAATCCTGATTCACGACACATTAATCAATTAATGCACATGAGCTGCAACTTGCTACCATTTTGTTCGTTTATTGTTCTTTAAACTATAATTCATATTAATTTTGAGGTGTTTTTTTACCAAGTTATTGGAGGATGGGAGCGGTGAATAGCAGCAACAATGGATAGAACAGGAAGATAATAAGCTATTAATTTAGAGTAACCTAATCAGGGTTGTAGCATTGTTTCAAGATTTCAAATTTAGCTTTGTTAAGGGTTATGGCAGATCTAGTCCTGTGGAAGTAGAAACAAAGTTTGGATTTGTGGGTTTAGGCTTTGGATCGTACATGTAACGGACAGCCGGTTGGACGTGAAGGAGAGGATGTAGTTGAAGGGAAAACTAGTGAAGTATCGTCTGTCTATTTAGATACAGTCAATGACATATGCTTTGTAAATAAATTATTTTGTTAAACACTTAGAGTGCGCTTAGCGCATCCTAAAGCAACTATGTTTATAATTGAGTTGAACTAATGGATGTATGCATACATAAAATAAAATATACTGAAATTACTATGAAAACTATCTATCCTCCTTGTTTAGTAAATTTTGTGTAAGGTCTCATTTTAAATTTCGTTGATCTATTTGAGTTTCATTTTAAGTTTTTGTTCTACTTGAATCCTATTTTTTAAATATATGATCTAATCGAATCCCTTATGTCTCTTTAAACCGTTTAAATTAACAAAAAAAAGTGAAATGATTATTTTACCCTTTAACTAATTGTTGTTTGCACCTCAATCTTTTTCATTTAAACAATTCTGCCCCAATAATTTTTTCTCTTTTTAATATGTTGTTTTGCTTTTCTGATTTTGACTTCCTTAAAAAAAAAAAAAAAAAAAAACTTTTCTCACCTTTTTTTTTCTTTCCCACTTTTAAACAAGAAGCAGAGCGATCCTAGCTTTGCCCTCTGGAGTTATTCAATACAAGGGAGGAGCTGCTTGCTGGAGATTTGGAGAATCGATCCTTCTCTCTCCTTTGGTTGATGAAATCGATCATTGCACCGCCGCAACTCTCTTATTTCCTTCTCGCACCGGTGGTGGCAACGCCTCTTCTCTTGGCTGAAATCGATCACACGCCTTGGCGGATCTCGTTCCTTGGCCAAAATCATGTTGGTCACCGAGAAGCAGAGATCCTTCCTTGGTCGAATCAGCATCCACCATACCGGAAATGCCATGGACGGCTGCCACGAGCAGGAGCTCCTTCCTCGCGGGGAACAAGGAATCGCCATCCTGTAAGAGTTGGAGGGCGGGCACGAGGGATTTGAACGTGATGATTAAGTTGTGAGTCTTGGAGATGCGGCGGTCGATGGCTTGAGCGCAGACTGTGGCTTGGAGTTTGTGGAAGGCCTTTAATTCGACTCAAATGGATATCCAATTGAAATCTTTGAAAACGAGGAAGAAACAATTGCAGATGAAAAGGAAAAAAAAAACTAAATAAGAATATTGTTGCTTAGGATTTGAAGGAACGGTAGAGCAAAAACAAGGGGGTAAAATGTGTGAAAAGGATGGAGGAGGCCGGTGGGATTGGAGGGTTGGGTGTGGGAGATGGTAAAAATGATGTTAGAAGAGAGTTGGGGGTTAATGTGTGAATTTATTAAAAGTTGGGATATAGTCGTTTAGTTTAAAAGAATTGAGATGCATCATAGCAATTAATCGAGGGTAAAATAGACTTTTCACGCTACACTGTCTAATTAAACGGAGCGATGAGATCAAAATGACTTAATTAGGTGAGAAAATCAGAAAAGATAACTCAAATATCGGCAGGGCTATCTACCACATATGTGACATTGTACATATCATATAAATGTCAAGTTTATCCTTCTAATAAATGTCTAGAAATAATATTTCAGACTTTTAATTTATTAGATCAATTAATTAAATTAGTTAACTAATACTATCTCCGTTCCAAAATATTTTAAGCATTTGATTTTTGATATTGTGTTTGACTCAAATTATTATTAGGAAGAACTAGTTAATTTTTTTAAAATATATATATATTTAGAAACTAACAACATTGAATTATCATTATTTATAAATTATTTAACTTTTTAAATCAAAATATTGAAGAAACAAAATCATACTCCCTCCGTTCCTATTTAATAATTACGTTTGACTTTTGAATTTTTATTTGACTCAATTTTTTATAAAGAAGAAATTTTTCAAAAAAATTAGAAAAAATATTTCTAGAAACTAGATATATTGATTTGTCTTATGTATATATTTTACTTAATTTTATATATCAAAATGTTAAAGAAAAAAAATAAATAGATTAAATATTGAAAAAGTAACGTAACTGTTAAAAAGTAACGAAAAGAGTAGATTAAATACTGAAAATAAAATGTTCAAATTTATTTGAGACTAAAGAAGTAATACATTTAAGTAGGTATTTTTCTATATATATAATAAATAAACAGACTTCTCAAGTATGTTAAAAACTTAAAATGAGATTCGAATTGGTTGATGAAACTTAGAATGACACCTTAGTCAAAATTTACTCCTACTTGTGTGACTAAAAGTAAAACTGCTTGACAAACAGCTGGCTAACAATAACAGAAAAGAAATTTCCAAAAGTGATGTCGTTTTCATGTCCATGCAAACAGTTTTTTAGTTAGGTGAATAATCTTTATCTTTTTCTACCACTACCTAAACTAATAATAATGGAGGAAAAAAGGTTGAAAAAGAATACATATTTGTCAGTGTTGATGGAATATTGATGTCAGATGTTATTATTAAATTCCAATTTCCTATAGTAACTTTTTTTTTTCTTTTGTTGTTTACGGTTCTAAACTTCCGGTAGGCGATTCCGTTGGACTTAAAAAGTGAGGGTTGGGCCGTGTGGGCCCATACGTGAATTTTGGATTTGGACTTGGTCAATCGTGGGCCCCAAGCCATAATTCGGCCACAAAATAATTGCACATTGTATGATTGAATTAAACAAATCGGGCTTGCCACACAGTTAGTGGTCGTTTTCAGAAGAAGCAAAAATGTTAGTAACCAACCAATGTGTGCAAAATGTCGCCACCCAAATTCAACTTACTTTTCTGATCTTTTTTTTCTTTCAAAAAAAAAAAAAAGCAACTACAGGAGGGGAGCCGGAAGATATAGCTTAGAACGTAACTGTTAAAACATTCAACAAAAAATGAATTGGCAATGTGTGAAGACGCATTATCATATTATATAGTAATGATTAACTATTTCTAATGATCATGTGGGATGTCCCACTTTAACATACTCCCTCACGTTTAGGCTAGATTTTCACTTTTAGATGTGGATATTTTAGGATTTCTTTTTGTAATGGTCGGGATCTTTTTCAACCTGCTCTGATATCATGTTAAACCATCTAACCCAAAACCAAGCAATATGTGGAGAGACCTCATCATATTATATAACAATTATTAGCCCCTTTTAAAAGCCATGTGAGATGTCCCACTTTAACAGTATCTTTCATCTTAGACTTACATTAGTCTTTTATATCTTAGACTAATTACATCAATCTTTTATATAGAGTAATGGCCGTTACATTTGACTCTTGATGGTAGATGATCGAAGAGCCATTTATGAATGAGCTTGGGTCAGGGATGTTAGGGAGTGTCCACACGGGAAGACGAACCATGTAAGATACAATACATGATAATAACTTCACATCTGCTTCAAAAAGCTCAAACTGTGGAGCCAAGAATTGTTAGGAGCGAAGCCATAATTAGCCAATTAGTGAAATTTCTTTGAGTTGGGACATAACAAAAACGGGGCTTCAGAGTTTATTTTATAAGATTTCGTACACTATTACTCTAATTTTATACTCAACCATGAGCCCGACATAACCATCAGTTCTGATACTACTATTAGGGAGTGTCCACACCGAGGAGAAGAACCATGTGAGATACAATACATGGTGATAGTCTCACACTTGTTCCCAAAATCCCGAGCTAACGGGACAAGAGAGACTACCATCATATTAATATATGCATCTCACACTTGATTTTCACCGTCCATGTCATTATGTGAAACTTATGATTATCCCAACAAGGCACTGAAATGAACTCATCATATATTACCAATAATAATAATTGGAGCATATCTATCATCAGACCAAGCTGCAAGTTGATAATCCTCTTTAAGACATTTAAATCCATTTGAGTCTGAGCTTTTTACTTAACAAAGGAGTAATAAGATGATATGAAGCAGCATCTATATAGCCAAGAAGTAGATAAATCAATCAAGTTTGTTACATATCTGAATTGATAACCAGTCAAACAAGTCACAACACAAAACAAGCCAGATTTCAACTGAATTGAATCCCAAGTAATTAACTATATAATTTTTTGAGCCACCCAATTGTAGTTACAGGCTGGTTTTGTATATCTTTCAAAGAAAACAACCACCATAGAGATTAGAGGCAACAAATATATATATATAAACAACAAAGTACATAGTTTGCCCCAACAGATATGAAAAGGACCTTACAGTTTGCGGAATGAGTTGCAGCTGAAAGACAAAAGATTTCCTTCTCTTCCGTTCACACAACACCTCCAAGTACATGCACCTAAAAATCAAAAGAATACCAAAACCTACTTTCCACTCATATGCTCAAAATCATCACCCCTCAGTTTGTTAAGTACTATATATATGTTAATTAGGCTAATTGGATAGCTTTTTTACTAAAAACCAACAATTTTAGTGATCATTTATCTTAGATGATTCATGTACATATTCTTGTTTCCTTAAACTTCTGAAAATTAATGTGCAATACTATTATCATATGTATTATCTCTCGCTTCTCGAATCTTTTCAATATAATTGCTCTAGTCCTCCTACGTGAAGTTTTTATTTTTGTTGTAATTTTAGCTTGGTTTTTGGCTTCATGTTAATTGTTTGTTTACTTCTTTTCTCCATTAATGGCATGAGGGCCATAGTGTGCCTATATGAAGTAGATGGCCGTCAAAGCAAAGACCACATCCCCACCACTCAACTTAATAGTGAAAAAATTGATTGTTGGCTTCACTAAGAAAACGTTAATCATGATAATTATGCCTAGAAGTTATTTTTATCCGATTATTTATGATTAGCTTGAGTCAAAAGGTATTGGATTATTTTTAGTTTGTAAAAAAATATTAGTACTAGTGATTGGATTTTTTTTTAAAAAAAAAAAAACCATTATAGTAATAATTTCTACAAATACAGTTGTTCCAATTGGACCTATGTTATATAGGCTGGGCTCCAATTCAAAAATTGTGCAGCCTAGCTAGTTCTCTTCTCCTAGTTAAGGACTCCTTATTAGACAGTGACTCTTGACCTAACCACAGGCCACATAAGTAAAGAATATGGGCTCCACCACTTTGACAAAAGCCCAAATCATATGGGTCTCCTAATTAACCCCGGCCCCTCATTGCTTATTTTTTTAATTAAATTTATCAAAGGACAAATTAGTAGTACCAACTTTATAAATCAATTGATTTGAGCTGCATACAACTGATAATGTCTAGATTCGAGTGAAGCACACAACTAATTCAACATACAACAATGTTTTGGTACATGTTTGTCCTATCCATATAAAAGAGTCGAATAATTCGCCCAACAATAAAACATGCCAACCCCAAAGAGAAAGAGAAGGTGAAATTTCACCACTCTTTTGGTAACCGTATTATTTTGTTCCAAACTATCTTAACGTTATAATTAAAGAGTTAATTTGTCATCAACTTTATTGTTTGAGTACAATTTCCTGAAATTTCTAACCGAAAATCATGCGGATTTACTAATTTCACCACCACTAACCCTTCTAATTCTATCCATTTAACTATCATTTCTAAATCGGGTTTAGTTGTCATTAGTGTGGATACCATTTTTAAAATGTAAAATCTAATCACTACATGATTAATGGAACAAGGTAGCGGCTAAACCGTTACCAAGGTAACGCCACCCTAAACCCGCTACCCATGCCACTACCATAAGGTATTTCTTTTATGAGTGTAGCGCTTTGCCACTACCCTCCACCAGATTTAAATCGGATGACTTTTCTCCTCTCTTCTTAAAATCTAAATACTCTCGCATAGACTCCCTCTCACCGTCCTTCAACCTTCTACTCTTCAACCCAAACTCGAACCAAGATCCAGATCTACCGTTGAGCATCTTATTGTTGCTCGCGGAAGGAGAGAAGAGACGTTGGTGCCGGCGAAGAGGCGTTAGGGTTGCAGAAAGAGGAGGTTTCGAGACTTGAGAAGGTAGGTCGCACGCAAGAGGCGGATATTTATCTTTATTTTTTGTATATGTTTGTTTCAATGGAGATGCTAATAACATATGTATTACTTATTTTCACTTATTTCTAATAACAATTTGATGACTGATGAATTTAGGTTGGATTTTTACTAGGTTTGATGCTGAATTCATAGATTTGATGGTGAATTCTAGGTTTGATAATGAATGTGGAATGAATTTGTATCGATTTATGTTTTTTTCCCTCCATAAATTCAAATGGTAGCAGCTAAACCGCTTCCAATTAGCGGCACACTATTTTGTTGACGAAAGGGGTGGTGTCCCTTGGCGCCACCATAGTAGCGCATATGGTAACGAGATGGCCATCACCCACCCCGCATTAACTATGTACTGAATTGAAAACGTTGCCAAATAATCACAACGTTTATAAAACTAGGGGCTTTAGATATTGTTTACAAAAAGAATATAATAATAATAATAAGGTTAAATTATGCTGTTAGTCTCTTAATTTTACTTATTGTCATATTTAGGTCATATTTTAAGAATTTATCTTGTTGGAGTCTCTTATATCTTTCATTTTCGGTGCATGATTAAGTTGCCATTTAATTTAGGGACATTTTTGTAAATGTCATTTTGCATATCCAATTGAACCCAATATAATTAGTTAAAAAATATATAAAAGAGCCTTCAAACTTAGCTTTTTTTTTAAACCCACCCATTTCAAAATCCCTATTGTCGATCTGACATTGCTCTTCTTCTTCTCTGTTGGGAGCAACTGCTTCCTCCCATACATCTAGGATAGAGAGAAACCAAACTTTGGAAGAGGAAGGACAGGGAGGGCTGGGTTGTGGTGTCAAGTAGATCTAGATCTGAAGTTTGGTTGCTGCTTATATGTTATGTGATTTCAATTAACAGGTTCGATTTAGAACAAGTTGGATTTTAGATGTCGGAGGTTGCAAGTTGCGAGGATCGATCTTGGGTGCTACTTGGCGTCGTGACAATTGGGCTAGGCGGATGGCGTTGATGGCGACGATGAAATGACGATATTGGCAGCGGCGGCGTGATTTATCAGAAGCATACAAAATGACGAGTTTCAGAATTACGACTGATGCGACTTCGATCTCTGATAAAGTAACCAGCGCTTGGGTCGATTCCGGCGGCCAAGTTGAAGTGTAGATCAACGTCCGGCGCTGGTACTCCACCTCTCCATCACTGCAATCGCCGCCCACATCAGGATGTAGTCCAAAAACGGTTTGATCGACCCTGCCGCGAGGACCACCCACGACCCACCGCGATGGAGATCTGAAATGCCGGAGAACAGGCCATTAGAGAGAACTTCCACGTTGCATCTGATGTTTTTGAAAATGAAGATGGTGTCGAGGGTGGATGGTGTTCAACAGGTTCTGGGATTTGGAATTTGGGAAGAAAGAAATTAGAAGTATAAAGAAAAAAATAAATAAGGACTCACATGTACAGTTATTAAAAGTTTAATGACCATCTTTCTATAAAATATGTAATTAAAGTATAATTTCAAGAGTATTTGCGTAAAAACATTAAAGAAAACGGAAATATTAACGGTAAAACTAACAGAAGGACTATAAATGTACAAAAACCAAAATTAAGGGACTCCAGCAGGATAAATTCTTAAAATATGACCTAAATAGGATAATAAGTAAAGTTAAGGGACTAACGATGTAGTTTACCCATAATAATAATAATAATAATAAGGGGAAATATTAAATACCCCATGAGGTTTAGGGGAACCTTCAGTTTACCCCCCTCCCCTCTTTTTCAAAAAGCTTCGGTTACCTTTGAGATATAGTGAAACTTTCAGTCACCTCTATTGATCGTATGTGATGTGGTATTAGTTGAATGTTAAAGATTTTAGACATAATTGCATTAACTATATTTACACCAAAACAGTCAGGGGACGTCTAGACACACTTGAATCGCGGTGGCATGGATTGGCATGTGTCGTTGCAATTTGAGATCTTCCATGTTTCCGCAGTGGTTAAGCGACGATGAATGGGTGGCGAGTTGGAGAAAGAGAAGACATTAAATGTTTGTGTGGAAGTATTAGAATTAGAAATATTAATGATACATCCTAAAATTCATAACAATCAACTAATATCACAAATAACCAATAGTTATAACGGAATGTTTCACTAAATCTCAGGAGATAAGTAAAAAAAATTGGAAATAGAAATATAGAATTACAAATTGTAAATTTCAATAATTCTGGAGAGGGCATTTGTAATTGACCCTTAATTATTATTATTTTATCTCAATTAATTGTAGTGCAAAACAGAATTCGTTGATGAATTAAATTCATGGCTGCGGCCACCCACCAATAAACGGTCACCCACTCAGCAAAAAAATAATATGTATATGTGTGTGTGTATATATATATATATATATATATTTATGTATTTTGACGTACATACTCAGCTTGAAAAAAAAAAGAGAAAAAAATTAATGAGCAAATTGTAAGAATGAAAATTGTAAAACTTACAGTAAAAATATAATATTTGGGACATCTCAAAACTCAAAATGATAAAATATACTATCCATATACTAATTTGTCGAAGGAATAAATATTTCCATGTTTCTCTCTCTGTTATACGTACATACATACATGTCAGGAGAGAATATGTATGTCTTGAGCTCAGCTCCTAAACGTACCATCATTAACAAAAAAGAAACATTTAATTACTCAACAAATCAGAGGTGTTTGGTTTTTAATACTCTATTCAGTGATACTGGTGTTACTTATAACTTAATCAGATACTATAATGCTATACAACTAAAAAGCTGTTAATTAGTACTAATAGTTTAATTAAGAATATTTTGAAAGCAGTTAAACGTCACTTCGGGTGCAAGTAGCGCCTCAAGATAAAAACAAACAAAAACCATACATCTCTATCACTTGA
>JBBYHH010129471.1:0-14499 GCA_038382905.1 Daphne laureola
AAAATTAAATATTTCATATGTATATCATAATTTGACATCTAAATTTTCTAGATATATTTATTTTGAATTTTTGTAAACTATTTATCTTTATTAAAATTTGAGTCAAATATTGAACTTTGAAACAATAAAAACAAATGGGTCAATCTTTCATAGACGGATGTAGTATAAAGCTCGATAGTTCAACAAACAATCAAGCCGAACTCAGTTCGATAAAATTAACGAGTCTTGAACTCGACTCGAGTTCGAACTCGAAACTCGATAAAACAGTGCTCAATAACACATGAATCGAGTTCGAGTAAGTTCGATAAGAGTATCGAATATTCGTGACTTGTGAACTCAAACAAATCATAATAATACTTGATTTGTACCAACAAAATAGGTATGCTTTGATTTTTCAATTTAAGTTTGACTAATATTTTTATAAAGAATAATCTATCAAAACAATTTCAAAAGTAATTAATGATATGGAATTATGAAAATAACGAAACTTTAAAATATCTTCAAGCTTACAATAATGCAACTACGGGTTATGACTGTTCATCTAGAACAAAAAACAGTACAGAAAAAACAAGGCAGTTTAAAGAAAACCAATTAGATTTCAGAATTGTATTCTTCCTACAATACAATGAGTCCGATTGTTCTAAAGACAGATCAAGTTAATTCTGGAGCAAAGCCTTTCCGATTCTTCAATTATTGGCTCAAGTTGGAAGGTTGCCAAGAGACAATAAAAGCTGCTTGGAATGATAATCTGTGCACAGGGACGGCCAGCTTTAGATTAAAGGAGAAAATGAAGAAAGTAAAAAACCAGCTCAAGAGTTGGAAGCACAACCACTTAGACCATCGTCCTACTGATGTAAAGGAGAGTAGAGACGAGATGATTCGGTGGGACAAAGTTGCTGAAGAGAGGGACCTATCAATAGCCGAATCTGAATGCTTCATTACAGCTAGAAGGAAGTTTTTTAATTGTGAAAAGCTCTACTCCCAGGTTTTAAAACAAAAAGGTGATGGATGGAGACGAGAATTCAGCCTTCTATCATGGAGGTAGACAAAGGAGGAATGGGATTAAAGGGCTAACAGTGAATGGAGAGTGGATTGAGGAGCCGACGAAATTAAAAGAAGAGATTATGCACTTTTTTAAGAAACAGTTCAGTGAGGAACACGGCAAGAGACCGAGATTTATCAGTAACAACATCAAGAGATTGACTGAAGAGCAGGCAGAAGCTTTAGAGGCAACCTTCACTGAGATGGAAATAAAACAAGCAGTCTGGGCGTGTGATGGAGCAAAGACACCAGGGCCTGATGGGTTTACTTTTGAGTTTATTAGTGGAATCTAATGAAAGAAGAGGTGGTGGCGATGGTGAGAGAATTTGAAAATAAAGGGCAATTAGCCAAAGGCTCTAACTCTACCGTTATTACTCTAATCCCCAAAGTAAGCTCTCCGACGACATTAACAGAATACAGACCAACCAGTCTCGTGGGATGGCAATATAAGGTGGTGTCCAAATTACTAGCAGAGAGACTAAAAGTGGTATCACTCTCGGTGATTTCTGAAAATCAGTCTGCGTTTGTGGGAGGAAGACAGATTTTAGACGGGGTGTTGATTGCAAACGAGCTAGTCAATTGGGTTGAGAAAGCAAGGAAAAAATTAATGCTCTTGAAGATTGACTTCGCGAAAGCTTATGATTGCTTAAACTGAGAGTTTTTGGATTCAGTTCTATCTCAGATGCACTTTGGGGGAAAATGGAGAACTTGGATTTCTGGTTGTATCAGTTCTGCTAGAATCTCTATTCTTGTGAATGGGAGCCCAACTCCAGAATTCTCCATAGAAAAAAAGGATTAGACAGGAGATCCATTATCACCTTTCCTATTCATAGTAGCGGCCGAAGCAATTAGTGTCATGATGATCGAAACCAAAGAGAAAGGAATCTTCAAAGGAGTAAAGCTGGGGAAAGATGAGGTGGATCTATCGCACTTACAATTTACGGATGACGCTCTGTTCATCGGAGAATGGTCAGTTACAAATGCTAGCAATCCTTTGAATCTTTTGAAATGCTTTGAGGAATCTTCCGGGCTGCGCATAAATCTGCAGAAAAGTAAGTTGTTTGGTGTAAGTTTGAACTCTGCAGATGTTGGAAGATTAGCTAGCAGGTTACACTGTAGTGCAGGGTGCCTTCCTTTTATATATCTACCGGTAGGAGCAAACATGAAAAGGGTAGTGAATTGGGAACCAATTAAGGAGAAGTTTGCCAAGAAATTAAATTCATGGAAAGCTGCCACTTTATCAATGGGAGGTCGATTGACTTTGGCAAAATCAGTCCTCGGGAGTTTGTCACTATATTACTTCTCTCTATTTCGGGTACCCGCCACGGTTCTAAAAGATTTGGAAAAAATCCGACACAACTTCTTGTGAGGATCTTCTGAAGATAAAAGAAAGATGATATGAGCAGATAAATAAAAAATGTGCAGAGACTACAAAAAAGGTGGCCTTCAGCTGGGCTGTTTAAGAGGAAAAAACCTTACTCTCTTAGGTAAATGGTGGTGGCGTCTTCGGACAGAGAAAACAAGATTATGGGCCCGTATTATCTACACTTTGTACGATTGCAAGGGAGGATTGTCGCTGGGAACACCGGCTGACTCTAGAGTTGTTTGGAATGACATCATCAAATCTAGATTCGAATTGGATAGTGCAGGCTGCGGCTTTTCTTCTGCTTTCAGCAAAGTAGTTGGGAGGGGCAACTCAACAAGGTTTTGGACAGACACATGGATAGGTCGAGATCCTCTAAACATAAGATTCCCGAGACTTTTTGCGTTGGAGGAACAACAACAATGCCTCATTTCTGAGAGGCTTGACTGGAAAAGTGATGGCCATCAGTGGGTATGGAACTTGAGAAGGACACCCAAAGGTCGTGAACATGGGGAATGAGACGAATTTCTACCATATATTCAATCTGTTGTGTTGAATGCGGAAAAGGAAGACTCGTGGATGTGGAAGCTAGCAAAAGACGGTATTTTCTCCACCAAAAGTCTAATAACGGTTTGGAACAATATTACAGCAACCCCTTCAACCATTGCCACGATATGGCCCAGCAATATCCCTCAAAAGGTGAAGGTGTTCATCTGGAGGGCAAGGAGAAGTTTTCTACCTACATTCTTACAATTAGTCATACGAGGTATTTCACTCCCTACTATTATTTGTCCTCTGTGTTCAAATAATTATGAAGACACAAATCATGCTCTGATAAGATGCCCAGCTGCATTCAAAGTATGGAATGTTGTTGAAAATTGGTGTGGAATTCCTTCATTACTCTTGGTAGAGGTTGAAGATATATTCTCTGGGGAAATACTGAATAAAGCTCCAAAACAATTCAGGTCTGTGTGGCAAGCCATATTGATCATATCGGTTTGGGTAATATGGAAGGCAAGAAACAAAGTGGTTATGGAAAGAGATAAGTGGAGTCTGTTAGACATTACCTCAAATATTCAGATCTCTTCTCACTTATGGCTCTCAAATAGATCAAGGAAGAAGTTAGATAATTGGACTGAATGGGTGCAAGACCGTTTGGTGGCGCGGTAAAGAATCGTTTGCAGCTCTCAGGTGGTGTGCTTTCTTTTTGCTTAGCACAAGAGTTAAGTTGAGGCTTATTGGGTGTAATTCTTTCGGTGATTGACAATGTATTTTTTATGCAGTGCAACCCCTTTCTCAAGGGCTGTATCTTACTTCAATGAAACGGTCATCATTAACTTTTCACAAAAAAAAAATTTCAACTTAAAAGTAAAATGAAATTTGTCATATACAGAAGATGAAAAAGACTAAATATAGACAATCTGGAAGAAGGAAAAAAACTGACTATAAATTGTGACATAGATTAGTCCCCATAACTACTGATCTAAGCCCAATAAAAATCCAGCATCACACCTGCTTATTTCCATCATAGGAAATCTCGATCAATAAGGCCAACGAGCCCATTACTTCTAACTCGTCTTTCGACTTTGTTGTTCTAAAGATTCAAAATGGCTACATATCGAGGGAAGCCAACTTAAAATTCTATCACATGATTGAAGTAAAAAATTACTCTCTGAAAAATTACTCGCGCATGCATCAAGTGAAACAAGCTAAGTCAAAGCAATTGCCTTGTTGTTTTTTTCATTGTCCAATGCAAAAGACTCGTAGCCGTAGGTAAAATCCTCAGCCTCTAACTCTTAAGAATGTGATATGAAGATCTGAAGTTCAAGCACCCAAATTTACTATCCCTATCCATAAAGAAAAGACTCGTAAGTAATTAGATACTCCATCCACAGACCCCAATTCACTATCCCTATGCATATAGAAAACTGTTAAGGTCTTTCAAGTTTATTACAAGAAACATATAACTAGATGTTCTGTAAGTTACTGAACTTTTATGTAGAATTAACGGAAATAAGAAGTCAAATCAAAGTTACATAGTAAATAAATTAGAGAAAAGAAAACTTTAAACGAAAACATAACAGGTACTCCGTAGTATTTAAAGTTCAAAACATACAAGTAAATAAAATTGTTAAAGTTACTAAGATTATGTAGAATTAATGTAAAGAGAATTAAAATAAAAAGCTTATCTAGAAGCAAACAAAATATATAAACTTTTTACATACTTTTTATTCATTTGTTTGAAGGGGAAGAAAGGAGTAATTGCTAAAGCCTTAAAAGACACAATTCTCTTCTTTTCCGTGGTGCAAGTCTCCTGCCGATTCAAACATCAGACTATCTCATGAGTAAAGTGTGAGTTCGGTTGTAACAGATTTTGAGACAACTTCCTGAACTTTAAACCTTAAAAATGGCATCTTCGGAGCAAGGCCCGAAAAGGGAGGTAAGGCCATTTGAGAAACTCTAGGAACGACAAATGAGCTTTCACAAAATACTACTACTATATGCTACTTCTCTAATCATGAGAGTGGAAAAGAATTTCAAAGGTACGAAATTTCAATTATAAAGATGCCATTATATATGAACTCAGGCCTCATTCAGGTCTTACAGTCACTCTAGCATTGTCTACATTTACTCTAATTGCTCCACACGTGTACAAAGTAGCCTAAACATAAACCATAAACCTTGACTCTTGATGCAGGCGATTTCTTGCTTGCACTCCAAGCCAAAAGACTCCACACTTTTGTGATTACACTACCCCGGATGGTAGCCGCATAACAAGTTGACCACCAACAATACTGCAAACCGATAATAAAGACTTGTATTGCTTTGCCTCATCCATAGATCATATATAAATCTGTTAAAAATCAACAAGTTATGCACATTACTCACCTCTTCACATAGTAATAGCAGAAGTCTGCCAGAATGAAGGTCTGGACTATCTCAGAGAGGAGAACCATAGAAGGCCAGAGACCATAGCCCAAAGCTGTCAACAAGCGTCCTCGAGTGTCTAGTACCTGAACAAGAAATGACTGTTTTTTAAGATGCACTTACATGGCGATGTTTATATGAAACAGTTTTATATGGAGAGCCTAGTTTCATGGCGGATGTGAACAAAATGAAAGAACCACCTAAAGAAGAGAGGGAGGCAATAGAACTGAACTGATAGTACTAAAGATAATTGGTCAAAATGTTTGGTTGAAGACCATAAGAATAAGCATGGTATGAAACTATCATTGGCAATGTAAATATTTGCAAGTGAAGAACATATGATAGGTCAAAAGGGGCCGAGTTTTCTGAACTATGCACAGCTCCTTCGAGTAAGTGGGAACATCCAAATCAAAGTTTTTCATTCTAGCAAATGAGCTCAAAAGTTCATGCACCGAGTTTTCCTTAAAGCAAGTTATGTATTCCTACTTTATCATAGAAAATTTGGAGGAGATAAATATGGAACTGTCACAACCAAAATCGCAACCTGGTCTTTACATCAGATGAAAACATTGCCCAACTAATGCAGAAGCTTCTGCAATCGGTTGTAGACCTGATGCTCAAAAAAATACTTTGTATGAAGGGGAAGAAAAAAAAATACAGCTCTGGCGCCTATCTCCTGGTCACACCACATGAACATGTACAAACTAGCAGAACTCAGTCATGTCCTAAAGTATACAGTAGTTTTTGGTGCACAGTCATACCTGCAGGACCCAATGTGCACAACTCAAGAACCTAGCAATGCCCAATGCAAATACATAATGTGCTGTGAATGGCTCAACAATCTGAAAACCAAATTCCACAATTGAAATGGTTAGTTATTTGAAAAGAAAAAAAAGAAAGAGGATTAAGTAACAATACAGACAATGTCACGTCGTCCATTGAGAAAAGGAAAAGGGGTTGGTGTTTGTCATGTTTTCATCACCTTCGTGTTTTGCATGACACGCAGCTGGGGTAGGACAGAAACAGCTTCAAGATAAACACAAAAGGCCCACAAGATCCTGTTAAATATTTGATGCCGTGTGGTAGGGTGAATGGCCAAAGATAGAATTGCACATGGTATCACCTATATGAAGTAATCCACCTTATTAGGAAGTATGTAGCAGAAAGAATATTTGAGTTGTGAAGCATCAATAGTGAAACTTTCTGCCCGAAAGAATATTACTAATGGAAGACAAGGAGTAGTTGTATCACTTGATAACCTCAACTAATAGCGTCCAATAATGTGGATACACACATTCAGATATTGCCACATCACAGGTAGCATAGCTGGTTTTCATCTATGCTCTAAAAGTTCTAACAGCTAGACCAAAACAGACTGAGAAAATATCGTTAATCTGAACATGTACTGATAAGTGCTAACCACATAAGTAGACCGTAGAAGTGTAGAGCTCAAGTCATTAAAAGGAAAAACAAACTATCAGAAGAGCTAGTCAATTCAGCACTTTTCTATAGCAAACTGTGGACAAACCAAATGCAAGAACATCATATACACTATCTAGTCCCTATAGAAATTGGATACAGATATAAACGCATTGCAACTTGAAACAAGCATTTCTTCATCTGCATATAAAAATTAGAAATGTATGAACAGGAAAATCAAGGAGAAAGAGGATTAACTGGAACCTTGACACAATAACTATATTCATGCTATCATAATGGGCGTCTTTCACCCTAGTCATGGGAGGAAACAAACAAAAAAGCAGAAAGAATTTGGCATGGACACATTTCTTATAGTCAGGAGGCCAAAAATGATAGAAGGCATTGAAATCACACCAAATGATTGACAAAATAATGAAAATGCTTAATTCATCTCAAAGAAGATAGTACTCTTTGGTGATTCTATGCCATGACAATAAATAAATTTATATTCTCTTTAATAAGCTTTTAAAGTTTTCCCTTACACATGCATAAAGTAACAAATTTCTTATGGTTAGGAACACATACAGGTAAGAGGGATTGAAATAGTACAATCAATTGAAGATAATACAAACTTCATCCGAGATTAAGATTTTAGCTTTAAGAGATTTTGTGTCGAAGTTTACCCTTACTATCTACTGTAAAAGGGTCAATATGCAGAGTGCAGAATGTAACAAAAATGCAAACGTGATTGGAGAGTTTACACAGAAAGTAGAACAATGACCACATTTTTTTGGGGGAAAAAAAGAGTGCCAAAGTAATCATACTTCACGAGACCTATTAATTTAAGGCTTACCACATAATAGATTGCAAAGTTGTCTTTGTCGTCCATGTAACTCGATCTGAGTTTGAAACGAATCATATAGATAACCCACAGAGTAGTTGCCAATGTTGCAGTATCAAGTAGAGTATGTATGTCATACTCCATGACATAACTACAATACAGTCTAACAGCCAAGAAAAGAGCTGTTAATTCTTGAGATTTTAGTGAAAGTCCTGCGAAATTGAAATACATATGTCAACAATGCATACTTCTGATGGATGACATGCCATGAATTGAATGTAGAAGAGTCAAAACTGACATGAACATTTTCCCAGTACTTGAAAACTTTCAAATATGAACATGTTATTGGGTCATAAGCTGCCTAACTCACCTTGTTTTCTATTTCTGCTTTAGATTGAACATAGTTATCAATACCAAGTGTGTGTGTGTGTGTGTGTGTGAGCAATTATCTCAACGGCTGAACCATAATAAAATTAGGGATAGCTATAAAAGCAGACCCCAGATTTGCAGCTCCCAAATTCAAAAAACAACAAATTTGCAAAATAATTTTAAAAAATAAAAATTAAAGCCACAACCCCAATTTCGATGTTCCAGAATCAACAAAAACAAAATGCTTGTAACGTGAAAACCCACCCAACCCAACCCCTGTGAAAACAAAAAGAAACGAGCTTTTTAATGAATCAAATAAAAAAAGGGCATGGAGGGGGTTAAATTAAAGAGAAGATTACCAGCGCAAGTCTTCTCCTTGGTGAGCTTATAGATGAGGACGGAGATGCCGAGGGCGTGAACAGCTTCGGAGGCGATAAAGAGGTTGTCATGATCATCAACGACGAGTCTTAGGAGGAAAAGGGCCAAGACCGCCGATGCGACACCCAGAATCATCTTAATCCTCGGCGGCTGTCGCCGGAGCCACGTGGCCACAGCCCGAATCGGTCTCCTCGACGCCTTCATTGATCCCATCGTTCCTTCCCGCTCTAATGGTGGGGCGTTTTGGTTTTGTACCAGTTTAAAGTTTCTTTCTTTTTTGTCTGTTTATGTCCGTGTTTGAAAGTGGTGTCGTCGTAGTATAAAACGCGACGGACGACTGATCACTGTGACACGGTAATCTCACGACACGTGTAGGGTCAGCGATTTTTGGGTAGGAGTTGGTTGATTTTGGGTTTAGCTGGTAATCCGACTCCTAGTCCATTCTCATTTTGACTTGTAAGTTTCATTCATGTCGAAACCAGCAGATGAGACCCTGGTCTTTGGTTTTTGTTGCCACTAGGTCCTTACATTTTTCATCAAACGAACTCATTCTGCCTGCACTTTATTCTTTTGAAAGAGAATGCTATTTATTCGATGTCACACGGCTAATGCCGAGAACAACAGAACCAATAGGGACAAAATCATTACAAGATTAACTGATTCTAATCAATAGTGAGCAAAAAACATACTAAACGTAATACTACAAAAAAACCTGAGATGTGGAAAGCAAAACTAAACAAGTCGAAATATAAAACGCCCAATGAATAGAGATGGGGCACAAAATGTAAAAGTCACAGTAATAAAGCTAGGGAAGGATATGAAGCGGAAGGTGAGGTGTAACCACGAAACTCCCAACAAAATACCATGAGGCTTGAAACATGTATCTAACCGCGACATCTTCAATTAACATAATGACAACCAACCTCCACAAAAACCGTGTTAGCGAGCTTGTATCTGTTTGGACCCTGTAAAGATACCTCGAAGGGAGAACTCAAACCAAACCCACAACTATACACCAATGTCCTAAACCAACACCCATATAATCCTCAAACTAGTGTACGCAAGTCAATTCACATTTACGAGCGAACAATGGAGACTCCAAACCCCATCTGCTAAAAAAAAAGAGTCCTCACACCTATTCCATTATCATTTTGACTCGCTCACCCGTGTTGAAACAAAATCCTTTTTGGTTTTTGAAAAAACTCCAAACCCTTGCTGCAACATCCTCCACTGCCTCATCTTTCCCATTCATCAAACCCAAACAAACATCCTCTACAGCTGGAATACAACCTAGATCGCGCAAACCCAATTCTGATAAGGCGGCATATCACGGGCTAAGAGAGAGAGAATGGCAAAGCGACGACGCTAAAACCAGGGAGAGAAACCCTAGCCATTGATGCTGAAATATTTTTCTATAAAAAGGTTCTCATTTTGCTTAAACTTTAGTACATAGTTATATGATTATAAATTACCAATTCATACTTAATGTTGTTAGATGGTTTACATCGATCGGTAGCATGGTTGTGGAGTTGTGAGTTAATTCCAGATTATCATGTACTCCCTCAATCCCTTTTTAGTTGCAACAGTTTGACTCACATCTTGATTAGGAAACAACATATTCCGTTTGAATGTACGAAACAACATTAGAATTGAACAAAATGATTCATGTTGGCTTGCACATCAAAAGCAAGAAAGGGTGCAAAATTGGGGGTCGATCAAATTGGGCAATCAGTGAGTTTTATTTTGTAATAGGGTTTAGCAAATCAGCAGACATGACGGTCGATTTAGGGCAAATTGGTTTAGGGTTTTTGCAATTAGCTGTGAAGGAAGTTGTTTCGACAGAGACTTGGTGTGAAGAAAGTTGCAATTTGGAGGCATTTGGGCTATTCAAGTCCTGAAGTGTGCTTGGTTTGTGTGAAACTTTTGAAGGAAGGAGGAATTACTGTGAATCAATGAGAAGATTGAAATTGGTGAATTTGACACTCTCTGATGTAAAGGATAAGTTGAAGAGCAGATAACTGAGGTAGAGGATGTGCTTTGTTGCGTTGAAGTGAAAACATGCGAAAAAGTATTAATTTATCTGTCGCCGGAAGGCATATAGGTTAAGCCAACTGTTTTCTAACCAAATGATTTCACGACTTGATCTCTTTCTTAGAATTTAGCGTGACTAACTATGAAATTATGTTCAGAGAAGATGTAACAAAGAAATTATAATCATTGTGTTTTTTAAATTGTATTGTTGTATGCTTAACTTAATCTAAATGACCTCATTGTCTAGTTTTTTTTTTTTTTTTTAATGGTAATAATTTTGTTAATGAGTTAAAGAAACAATAGCTCTAACGAAATGCTAGAATGAAAATCAATACAAGTAATCCAAATTCTCCTTAGTAGACCAAACAAATGCCCTGGCCTTACCCCTTATCAGAGGACAAATTTTCCGAATTTAATTACATGAACATGATAACATATGGATATATGCTAGAGATTTGTTACAATATGAGTTCTACTCAATCCACTGGTACTTCTATAGCTATATACTATTCCCTCCGTCCCATAAAGATTACAACATTTCTTTTACTGTTTCAAATTGTAGTGTTTGACTCAAAATTTAACTAAGATAAGCAGTGAAAAAAATAAAAATAAAAATAAAAATATATCTAAAAATATTATATTGTAAATTATGAGAAGTACATGAATTATTTAACTTTACATCTCTATAACTTCATAAAAATAAATCGTAGATTAAATAATGTGAAAACAGTAAAAAAATATTGCAATCTTTATAGGACGGAGAGAGTAATACATGCGGAGAAGGGAAAAAATGGAGAAAAGACATAAAACATATGAAGTATAAATAAGCAACTTGCAGTGGAATTGGATGAGAAGTGGGCAGATGTTGGTAATCCACCTACTGCTTGGCTAAATCTTCTTCCGCAAAAGGTTAACGTCTTCATTTGGAGATTACGCAGAAACTTTCTACCATGTTTTATGCAGTTGGCTCACAAAGGTGTTGATATCCCCTCAATCTTATGCCCCTTGTGCAATGGTACGGTGGAGTCTATTGAACACGCCATTTTCAGATGCCCAGTTGTAATAAATGTATGGAATGCTGTAGCTGTGTGGTGTGAGGTTCAAAACCTTTTTCTTTGGGATACAGATGATCTGCTATCACAAGAGACGTTGGAGAAAGTGGCTGCCAAGTACAGGATAGTGTGGCAAGCTGTACTCAGTACCACGGCCTGGAGCCTTTGGCGAGCGCGAAACAGGCTAGTAATGGAGGGGAAGAGGTGGTCTTCTTTGGAGGTTCTATCAGAAATTCCAACCATGTCTCATCTCTGGATCTGTAGCAGAAAGCCTAAGTGGCGAGTATCCTTCACTAGGTGGCTATGTAAACCAGTTGAGATTTGATGTTCTGGATGATGAAGGTGCAGAGTACCATGTAATGTACTGACCTTATTCTCTTGGGACGAAACTCCTATGAATATATATATACTCAAAAAAAAAAAAGCAACTTGTGGGAAATATCAAATATTTAAAAAAGAAAAACAGTAACAAAAATGAAACGAGAGTCTAAAGACTAAAGTTAGTAGTCTTCATTTGTTGGCTCAGGAGGAGGTTTATTGAAGAATGCAGATATTGGATTGGGGCAACATGGTGCCTTGATCTCAAAGACGGGAGGTTCATCACCAATGCATATATATGTTGGAAAATAATAACACTGTTGGAAAAGTTTTGGGGAAAATGTAGACTTGAACACTCGAGTCTTTAAGTTGATGGTGGCAATCCCTTTCGTGCTTGTGTATAGAAATAAGACGTTCTTATCACTTGGATCGAAAGCCAAAGTGGTGAGTGCACCATCTACCCATTCCAGCATTTCAGAAGTGTTGAGTACATGATCTTTGAGTGCAACTACAGTCTTCAGCCTCCAGTTGCGCTGATCCCAGTCCTCCAGTTCCCAAACTGCCAAATCCCACGTGATGGGCCCCTGAAATGCCAACAAACACCCTTCTGATATGCTGAACCTGAAGTTCCATCTACTCAATCCGGGTCTAGGAGGAGGGTGAATAGCATAACAGTTGGTGTTGTTAAAGGGATCATGGACTACTACTTCTCCAAAAAAACACATCCAATATAACAACCCATTACGGGAAGTAGAACGGATAGGTTGAACTTTGAGTGGACTGTGCATCATAGTTGTTGTCCATTGCCAGGTTTCAGATGAGAAAATATCCATCTTAAATGCAAATGCTGGCTCCGCAACCAGTTTCCTTCCAACTTTTAGCCGCACCACTCTAAACCGGCAGCTAGAATTCACCACTTTCTCACCTTTTACCTTGCAGTACGGTTCACATGTAAACCCGAGACAGTATTGACCATTTGAGCATGGAGGAGGTGGGGGTAGTTTAGCCCAGCCCTTGGTGAAAGGGTTACAGATAATGTAGGAGGAGTCTATGGTATCATCATCGTCCGATTCAGAGCGAAATAACAACATATCATCACATGATGCAACAATCTCGTATTTAGATGTTGTTGAAATTTCGGGAAGGAAGCTGAAAGAGATGTTAAATTTGGAAATTTCAGAAGTTAAGAGGAAATAACACCCTTCACCTTTCAGGACGTTGTAACTTTGCTGCTGGTGATGACGATCGTGTCTGGATACAAAGCGAATAGCAAAACCGTGACTTGATATGAGGGAGAGCCAAAGCTTGCAGACCAATTTGCATCTCACGGCACATTCGAAAGGGAGGTAACATAGAATTTGCACCAACATGTCATTTTGAAAACGATCGTTAGTACATGCTACAGAGCTGTTGAACTCAATTGCTTTCTTCCCCTTATTACCTTCCATTGATCACTACAGACACCTGAACAAAGAGCAACTGAGAAAGTAGAGAATTTAGTATTTAGTTTAGTTAGGAGGATAGTTTTGTCTTTACCTAGCTACGACTTAATCCAAATTTCAGAATTGATTAAGAAAACACAACCTAGATAATTTAATCTCATAATCCTAATTTCTACACTTAACCCTCACTATAACTCAACCCACTCATGTTTGTATGCACAAATTTTAGATTTACAATTCATTTCTCATCACCATAGATAAGAAGGTTCATGTTCCAAACAATTAGTACCATGTTCTATATTTTTTGCTTGATTTTCATAAATCAAACCATAAAATGAGGAAAAAGCAATAAAATTAGGGAAACATAATCTTAGACATTGATGATATACACACAATTCATGATGTACTAACGACAATTAATCAAATTCACAATTAAGAGTTAGAATAAATAAATAAAAAGGTTGAACCATCATTCAACACAACAGCTTAGATCAATGCCCATACTGAAACTTTTAAAACCTGACTGGTGACATAACTGAAACCAGTGAACTCATGTTATAGACTTAATAAAACTAAAATTAGAAAGTAGGGATTAATGAACCTACTTTGCGTGTTTGACCGGTGTGGTTGGTTGGTGCTGATGAGGAAAGCCCAATATGCGACTCACCGGGCGGGGAAGTGAGACGAGCGGTCCGGCCGGAACCGGAAGCAGCTGGACGGAGGGAGGGCGTGAGTGACAACGATGAAGTTCAGTATATATATATATATATATATATATATATATATAGATCCTTTATGCCTAAATTATAGTCTGTGTTGCAAATTTATATCCGAACAAAATAATATGTTGCAAATCTATATATGCGACTTCTTTCAAAACTTAACAGAAATTATGATTAAAATGCTCAAATTGATCATGTGAGTTTTCAAAATGTTTTAAATATCCATCTAACTTTATAATTTTACTTTTTGAGTGATTATTTTTAATTACGTATGTATTATTTCAAATAATAATTCTAAATCATGAATACAAATTTTAAATTGAGTCTAAAACATCCAAAAAAAATTCACATGAAAACAAAAATTATAATTATATCAATAATTATAATATTTAAAAAATATATATTTTTTATTGCGAGAAAAATCGTGATTATCAAAAGATAAATGTAAGAATGAATAGTTATTTTTCGAAAAAATCTACAATAGCTATTAAATTATTTCGGTAATACACAATTCTTTCATAGATTTTTTTAGAAAATTAGTATTATTCATTCTTTCATTTTATTTTGATAATTACTATTCAAGTATTATTATTGA
>JBBYHH010129581.1:0-14496 GCA_038382905.1 Daphne laureola
TGCTAGTTCAATCACCAGCATACTTCATCAACATTTCAATATCATGCACTTAACAACACTCAAAGTGCAATTGAACTCAAAATTAACAACTTTCACGTACCTTAATGCACGTGACAACTCGCCTTCCGGCCACCCTCCTCTGGAAAATAAATTCCTGCCAATAGTGGGTGTAACAAGTACAGTAGGGGCAGGCCTCCTTTTTGGTGCATCTATATTGAGCGGAGCTCAACTAAATGTTGTATGAATGCTAAAATTTGCAGGGTTGTAATTATTTCTAGAGTGCTGGAATTTTGTTTTGTTGAAAAACTACGATCTAGTATTGCAAACAAGATATTAAGAGTGTAACTTGGGACCGGGTTTTGGATACTGCCCATTAATATGGCTCCCTGTTATGTTAAGTGACCGTCACCCTGCCCCTCCGACCCCGCATCTGCTTCCGTCAGGCCATGCATGGAGGGGGTGGTGAAAATTGTAGTATCAGAGCATGGTTAGGGTTAATGGTTAAGAGAAGGTTACGGGTAATGCCCCTGTTCCATCGATCGATTCCAGGATAGTTCTGTGATGAGGCTTGCCACCTCTTTTCAAGAACTACCTTGGAATGAGAGGTGGGACTGCAGGCTACCTGTCTGGACATGCACAATATGAATAAGGCACAAAATGCCTATAGTATATGGGAAAGTGCACTTGATGCAATCAGTAGGGATATGGATTTTCTGTGTGTGATGTGTCTTGATGCGGATCTTCTGTGTGATAATTTGCATCATGGATCATGCATCATACATTGCATCTATACTACAGACCTAATAGGAATACTGCTGCTTGCTTATGTATGGTAGTTAACTGTTAAATTTTGCTCTTTCTTATATTATTGAATTTCAGAAAAATGGTCATCATTCGCCGACAGTGAGAGTTGCATCCAGAGTTAAGGGACAAGGATCCCACTCCATCTGATAATGTTGGATGAAGGCATCGAGTGCCCAGGTACCCATCAATACCGATAGACCCCCTCCGCAGTAGATTTCGAATCCAAGGCATCTGATGCATATTTTAGGGCAGATGAGGGCATTTTTGAACAACATTTGGTCCGATGAAGGACAGAGAAATCTGGTGGACCAGTCCCGGGATGGGACTGCAGAGGACTTACATTCTGGTTCTACAGATCTGACATATGATGATACCGATGATTCTGATGATGATGATGATGATGCTTATGATGATTATGTTTTGGATGAGGATGTTGAGGATACGGTACAGGGTCATTTATGTGATGGTGGCGAGCGATAGCCTGATCATAGCCTCTGTGTCAGGGATGATTTTTATGATGAGTCTGATGATGTTTCAAAGGCCCGGAGGCCCCTGACGAAGCATGCCATAGGTTTCGATGGACTGACACTGATGGAGCACTTTCAGTGTCTCGATCCACCATGATTCACAGGCAAGGGAGGACCTGAGATGGCCGAGTCCTGGTACAAGGATATGGACCGGATTTTAGGGAGGCTGGGCTTCCCTTCCGATGATATGGTTTTGTTGGCCACTTTTAACCTTCGTAATCAGGTTTATGACTAGTGGGAGGTAGTGGTTGGCACTAGGAAGGTGGAGTATGTTCGACGGGGACAATGAGATCGCGGCATGACTTGGAAGGAGTTCTCTGATGTGTTTCATGAGCGGTGTGTAGGCCACGCTTCCCGAGACCACAGATAGTTAGAGTTTGACAGTTTGAACTAGAGGAACATGTCAGTTACGGACTACAAGAACGAGTTTGATCAATTGGTACAATATGTTCTCTAATATGATGGAATAGACAGTGAGAACGCAAAGAGGTTTTTTAGAGGTTTAAGGCCTGAGATCAGGAAGTACATGGTACCCCTGAGTATCATGACATATTATGAGGCCGTCCAGAATGCCCAATTGATCGAGATGGAGGACATTGAGGTCTGACTTATGCAATAGAAATCCCAGAGCACTGGGAGAGATACGAGACCACAACGGTCTAGAAAGAGAGCAGGTAGATCAGGCTAGCGTGGTAAGGCCAAAGGAAAGAGCACAACAGATACTTCATCGCACTGCGACCATTGTGACCGATGTCACACTGGCCAGACATGTTATTGATAGTCTGGTGGATGCCTCAGGTGCGGGTCTACTGAGCACTGGGTCAAGGATTGCCAGCAGACACAGGGACAGGGAGCTACAGTATAGTTGAGGGCACACGCCAATGCACCCCAAGGGTGTGGTCCACCATAGGGTGGCACGAGGCTACAGAAGCCACAACAACAATTTCAGCCACCAATTCAGCAGCAAGTGAGGCCTGGATGAGTGTTTCAGATATAGCATGGCGAGACTGCACAACGTGGGGCATTGGCATGTACATTGCTTTTAAATGGTATTTCTGTACATGCACTTTTTGATACATGTTCATCTATATCAATTGTCTCACAGAAATGTGCATCATCATTGCATTTACCTATGAGTTACCTGCCTAATGTATTTCTGGTGCATACTACCAAGAGTCAGTATTTATTTTCAAATGAAATGGCAATGGAATGTACATTGACTATCGGAAAATACCAGATACAGTCTGATTTGTTGGTATTGAATACACCCAAGTACGATGTGATTCTTGGCATGGACTGGTTATCGAAGAACTCCGTACATATTGATTGTGTCAAGCATCATATATTGCTCTCCGGTGAGGATGTACCTCATTTTGCACCACCGGACATGGAGATTGTAAAACACACCATGGAACTGCAGATTATGGATAAGATTCCAGTGATAGGTGAGGATGAGAATTATGAATTGAATTCTTCAGGTACACGTATGGAACTGGAAAAGATTTCAATTGTACGTTACTTTCTGCAGGTACTTCCGGAAGATTTGCTGGGGATGCTTCCAGAGTGGGATGTTACGTTTGAGATACCGCTCTAGGCAGGATCTACACCAATTTATGTTCCTCCCTATCGGATGGCAATAGTAGAGATGATTAAATTGAAGAAGCAGCTCGATGAGCTATTGGAAAAGGGCTACATCCGATTGAGCACATCACCGTGGGGTGCCCCAGTTTTGTTTGTTAAGAAGAAGGATGGGACCTTACGGTCGTGCATTGATTACCGAAGGCTGAATATGGTCACGATAGAGAACAAGTACCCACCACCCAGGATTGATGATGTGTTTGATCAGCTCAAAGGAGTGAGAGTCTTTTCAAAGATTGACCTGCGGTCGGTGTTACAACCACCATGATCTAACGACCATTTTCCGGTGGATTGTACCTGATGGTTGGGCTTTTTGCTTATTAGAACTCGGGTTTAATGTTTAATGTATAAATGTTGGTAATTATTAGGTTTGAGAATTTTGTGTAAGTATGTTCATGTTATTAAGAATGTAAGGTTGTGAAACGATGAATGACATCATGTTAAAATGTTATGGTTAAGTCTGGGTGTTAGAAATAGGAAATTTGAAGTGCAGGTGGTTCAGGCGAGTAGCGGGCGATGCGTGCTGAATGGCGGGTGATCGCCTGGACCCTGAACTGGTTGGACAGGACCCCGGGTGAGGCACGGGTGACTCACCACAACAGGCGGGCGATCACCAGAGCTTGAAAGTGCAAAGGGGATAGGGCCATCGGTGAGACGCGGGTGACGCCATGCAAAGGGCGGGCAATCGCCTGCGCTGCAAAAGGAGCAGGGGCAGTGGGCCGGGCGACCGCCGGAAGAGTGGAGTAAAATGGTGGGCGATCGCCTGACCCCAAGAAAAAAAGAAGCAGGAGCGCGGGCGATTGGCGGGCGACTGGGCTCGTGTCTCGGGTGATCGCCCGACACCCCTGGAATGTAAATCTGCATGGGTTTTAAACCCGAAAACAGAGAGTGAGAAATCATTTCTCACTTCATCTTCAACATTGAGCTCCCTAAACTCGACCCCAACTCCCCAAACCTCCATTTCTTCAGTTCCTAACCCCAGAATTTGAAGGTGAAGCTTGTTTTATGCGAGGATCATTGTAGAAACAAGTTTGCAACAAGATTTGAGCTCCAACAACAACAAATCAGAGAATTTCAAAATTGGGGCAAAATCAAAGGTTGATATTTTTGAAGTTTCTTGGTTTATATGAAGTGGTAAACATGTTCTAATGATGGAATAGAGTTAGAAACATGTTTTACATCATTGATTTGGCCTGAATTGTGGATTTCAAATTCTAGGGTTTATGTTTGGTGATGAACAAAAATTAGAGGATTGTTAAATTGACCTCAAATTAGTATTATTGGGTGTATTTGGAGCAACATTAATACTTAGACTTATGTCCAATTCATACTTAATCATGAAGCTAAGGCAAAGTTCATAGAATTAGGTGGAGAAATGAAGTGTCGTATTTTGATGAATTGTTGGTTCAATTATGCTTGTATGATATTTCTAAGTAACTTTAATACCTTGAGTGAGTTGCAAATCATTGAGTATGGTAGATATATGGATTAAATTCAAAGTTGGGTAATTTTGTGAAATAATGAATAGTGATGCGAACGGGTAATGTTTGTGCATGGATGGTATTAGTATGGATCAATGAGCATGCATGTAAAGTTATAGGGAATATGGATAAGGTTTGATCGGTTTTGGAATAATGGGCCTATATAGACAATATTGATTAAACTTGGTATGTGTTAAGGGAAAAGTGGAATGTTTAGCTATGGATATTCTTGAATTATGTTATGATACTTATAAACGAAATTGTATAGGGGTGGGATAAGAATTGGTCGTTTTGGAAATTATGGCCAAAATGTTCAATTAGCATAAAGTTAAGGGTTAGCGATGAAAATTGTTAGATAATGATGGAAATTGACCGTATTCAATGATTGAGGATGGGATGCCCAAAGATTAGATGATTTTGGTACTTTTCTGGAAATGGTCAGAAAAATGGGAAATTTGTTAAGTGTCGAAGAAGGTAAAGAAAAAACGTTAGATATTGATTCTAAATTGCTTATGTGATTGTTCAGAGTTAGTGTGGGTTGCTGGAGCATCCAAATGAAGGCAACCGTGACTATTCACCGATAGTGCACAGGAAAGAATCGAATAAGGAATTGATTGCTATTATTTCCAGGTAAGGGTTCAACCTTCTTAAATGCGTATTAAGGTAATTCTTAGTGCCATTTCAGTTGGTTGAGATTAGTCTTAGACTGGTGATGGGTTCTATGACTGGTTCCATGATAGCGGTAAATATGTGCAGGTATATGGATTATGCAATGGTTCCGTGCGTGTATGTGACCACCGAACCCATCGATCGTTAAGTAAAGGGTTGTGGTTCATGTGTCTTTGTGACCCTGAACCTAATGGGAGTGACACAATGTGTCATGGTTCTGTGTGTCTGCGCGACCGCCGAACCCTCTGCTTGTGACATGGCTATTGTTATATGATGGGATTCATTCTGTGAGTCTCTATGATCACGAACCCTCTGTCTGATGGGTCGTGGTTCATGAGTCTACGTGACCCAAACCTTCTGCTTGCGATACAATGTGTCGTGGTTTCGTGTGTTGATATGACCACCAAACCCTCTATTTTTGCGACACGGTTATTGTTATTGATTGATTGATTGATTGACGACGGTTTTAAGGGTCCTAAGCTCTCACTGGTACCATGCGCATTGTTAGTGTTCTGACCTCTCGTGATATGAAAGAGGATCATAGAGGGCCGCCGTAATAGGTATAGTGGAAAGGAAAATATGCACTCATATGCATCATGGTTTATGTAGGACATTACACTAGTATAATGCATCTTGTCATACTAACATTGTCATTGCAGGTAAATGGTGAAGACAACTTTTATTTCTACCTAAACCCTTACTGAGTTCTCTCGGGAACTCACCTCTTTCATTATAACTATCTTTTCAGGAGCTTTAGTGTTGGACCGTGAAGAGTTACGCTCGGTCCCATTATGATTGTCTGTAAAGGTATTGTTAGCTCCTTCTGATTGTTCTGATTAAGATTTCAGGAAAAGGGTGGGGTGAGTCCGATAGAGAAAATGTGTGTGAAATGACATAATGGTTATAAAGTGAAATGGAAAGATATATCAGTAAAGTGAATAAGAAATGAAAGTTATGAGAAGTGGAAACGTGATTCTGATATATATGTAATGTCAACTGGATGATGGGTATTCTGGATTTTTCTGGCTGAGCACTATATGTTTATATATACGACTAACGGTTAACACTTCTGCTCTTTTCATGTATTCAGCAGCAGCAGCAGCAGTATCTGGTGCGATTGTCGGGAACCGCGAGTCCGACCACCGATATTAAGTGGTATTGCCTATTGAGAGATGGCTCTGTAGGTTTAGTTCGCATGTATACATGTAGAGTTGGATATGTGATTTAGTATTCTCATGTAATGATATGTTTGATGATGTGTGGAACGTAATACTAATGGAAAATATTATCGATTAAGTTTATCATGGAATTTCTGATTGTATGTTTAATTTATCGGAGAGCTTCTGCCCGGTAGTGAAAGGACAGACTCTTTTCTAGTGTATCTGGTCTGAGCGGAGCTCAGTTTATCTGTATATATGGTGAAATATGAAATGCAGGTACAAGGAAGGCAAGAAATCTGGTTGTTGAATCTCTTACGAGGACCTGAATAGAGGTTTAAACCCACATATTGGCTGCGCAATTTGAGGAATGATCGTTTAGTTCACCGCCACCCCGCCGACCCCGCGTCCGCTTCCCGCTGGGCCATGTATCGTGGGGGTGGTGGTGACAATTTTAGTCCCTTCATTAAATTATCCGTTAAGTAAGTGAACTTTACATAAATACCCCTATAATTATAGCTTAATTACACATTTAATAAAATTATAAACCATTCAACTTTTAACAAAGGGAGAAAGGGTAATTTTACCACTAATCTTTTAAAAATTTCTCATTTTGCCACTAACTTTTTTTTCGAGGTAAAAATGCCATAAACATTTTGTTTTAGGGGTAAATTTGTCACTACTGAGCCTGCGATGCAACATGGCATAACGAAACAGTTAACTTGGAAGAAAAAATTATCCTCCAACATTTGGCGGACCTCCACCAGACCAACATAAGTCTTTTTTTCCACTCAACCAATGTCGGAACACCACCAATCGCAACATATCCATATAAAAAAACTCGACCTTACCGCCGTTAATTCAGCTGACCAAGACTGTAATCCGCCCCACCCGAGCCACCGATATGTTCCCATATCTTTGGCGTATCGATTGTGACTGTCTCAACTCCAATAGTCGTTGATTGCTTCATGACTAGACCTCTAGTGACAAACTTACCTCTTTAACAAAATATTGATGGCATTTTTACCCCCCAAAAAAAAAGTTAGTGGCAAAATGAGAGATTTTAAAAACCTTAGTGGTAAAATCACTCTTTCTCCCTTTAATAAATATACATATAAATCTATAATATTTTCCACCTATCTTTAGCCTCCATCCCTTCCATCATAATCATATGTTCATGATCTATTAGGGGAGGGGGGAATAGAAACACAGATGAATCAACATAGCTAGCCTTCACTCTTTTATCCATTTATCAAATCCATTTGTCATCTATTGGAGGTAGCCGATTCCACTGCTCTTTCCACGCACAAGTGTAAAAAGTGTTAGAATTTAAACTTGGGTTAAATACACTAAACTATGATAAAGTGGATAAATAAGGGTCTGAACAAAAAACGATACAGATAAGGGTCTGAATTATAAAAAATGAGTAAAGTCCATTTTTAGTTCCTTAACTATTGCACGTGTCCTATTTTGGTTTCTTTTTAAGAATTCATCCTATTTTGGTCCTAAAACTGAATTTTTTGTCCTATTTTGGTTCTTCTGTTTATATTACCGTCCACTTGACTGTTAATTGACTTGATATGACAAAAGTACCCTTTCTTTATTTATCAATCATTCCGTAATTTTATATAATTTTATCAATTTGACCCCAACTCATCTTCTGGTGTCATTCTTACTATCTTCCTAATGTCATTTTGGACTCCAACGCCCTAATCGGTCACAACAAGGTTACCAACGACGATGGGATAGATCTGAATTTTAATAACCTGATCATTTGAGATTCAATGAGAAATTGAAGAAAAATGAAAGAAAGATGAACTGATGAAAAAAAAAATGCGCCCGTGCATGCGGTAGCCTGGATCTACAACGCCGTCGCCACCAGCCGTGCCCAGCTCACCTCTTGTCGCCATCAACACGAGTTGGATGATCAAGGAAGCATAATCGATTCCAGAGAAGTTCATCACAGGATCGAGGAAGCAGTTACAGATCTGGTTCGTCGCTCTCGGTTTGATCCTCATATCCAAGTCCACCACCACGTAGGCGACGACGAAGAAAGCTCGCACCGTCCCCAGTGGTGGTCTTCTTCTCCGGCATCGATTGATCTGTTGAAACAGATGCTTTGCCTCAACCTCTAAATTAAAATAACAACAAATGATTTTCATGCTCCCATAGAAAATAAAGAAAAAAGTAAAATAAAAAATGTTTCTAATTCCACTGCTTGTTTACTTGCTTGTTGTTAAAGAAGATGAGGAAGATGAGACCCCGTGGAGGAGAAGGAGATGTTGGAGGCGGCGGAGCTCGGGTACTTTTTAATGTTAGAGTTTGGGTTTAAAGTCTAGGGATTTGTGTGTATATTTGTTAAACGTTTGATGCCTACAATCTTATTTTGTGAGTAATTAAACTATCACTAAAGGGGTATTTTTATAAAATTAACAAACAAAACAGAATAATTAACAGAAAAATTAACGGAAGGACTAAAACATGACAAAAAAATACAGGTTTAGGATTCAAATAGGACGAATTCTTAAAAGGAGACCAAAATAGGACACGCGGAATAGTTAAGAGACTAAAAATGGACTTTACTCTATAAAAAATGATACAGATGAAGGTCTCATTCAGACCCTTATTTGCACCGTTTTCTAGAAGTTCAGGCCATTATCTGTATCATTTTTTTATAGTTCAGACCCTTATCTGCATCTTTTTTTTTGTTCAGACTCTTATTTGCCCACTTTATCATAGTTCAGGATAGTGATGTGTATTTAAGCCTTTCAACTTTTAAGATGTAAAGTATCGTGCTCGATCTAAAGCCTTATGATTGAAGAATGAATCGAAGAGGTTGGAATGGAATATCAATACATCAAAGAAAAAACAAGGGAGTCCCGACTTATTTAACTTTCTTCCAATTTAGGATTTTATTTTTTCGGGATCTTTAGCGTTGGGTGATGTGCCAATTTGAGAATTAGTTGGGGTTTAGGTGTTAATGGAAGAATTTTGGGGGAATGTCGCATTTTGCCACTAACGTTTGCCTTTTAAACCCAAATTACAACTACGTTGAAAAAAAGTCATATTTTACCACACTTCATAATTTAATGGTCCAAGTTTATCACTGAAATGATTTATTGATCTCATTTTACCATCACGTTAACATTTTGTCACTATTAACAGTTAACAATGTTACCGTCAGACACCGCCGCCACCAATGACGCTGAAACTCACCATTCGGGATCTAGGGTCGTAGATTTGGGCCTAGGACCGTCGAATCTTTATCAAGGGTTGTTGATTTGCAGCCTGGCCTTGTGATTCACCGGTCTTAGGCCGCGTTTCACCTGCCTTTGGCCGTGATTCGTCGGTCTTAGGCCGCGATCCGGTGGTCCTAGGCCGGAATTCGGTGATCCTAGGTCTCGATCTACGACCCGGTGTATTTTTTTCTCATTCCGGATTTTCTGGCGGTGGTCCGGTAATGGTCAACGGTGATCCGGTGCAACTATAACGGCGATGGCGAATTGAGACCCGAAACTATAATGGCGATGGTAATCTGGGTCCTTCTTTCAAAGTAGTGGTAATTTAGGTCCAAAACACAAAACGTTAATGACGAAATGAGACATTCTCCCGGAAAATTATTCATCATATTCTGATTGATGTTGTTTGCTTTTTTAATTATTATTAATAAAATCTTATTTTCATTCAAAAAAAAAAATTATTAGAAATTAAAGTTGTGGTAGTGGTGTTTAAAGTGGTAGAATTTAAACTTTTTAGGTGTAAAAAGTTTGGGGGGGAAAAAAAAATCAATTACTAGAGTTATAATTTTTCTTCTTGTTTATTAACTGTGTAGGATTTGATTGAGATAAAAATTAAAGTTAATAAACTTTAATAAGACAATTTTTTTAAATAAATCCTGAATATAAAATCTAAAATATAAAGGAGTAAAACTGGAATTTACCCGAATTCTATCCCAAAAAACTGTTAACCACTTAAGGACAAATTAATGGTAATGGATCGAGTTGGGGCAACTCATAAACATCCATAAGTTTTGTGGCAGCAAATTATTCTATCCCAATTGGACACCTCTGTTGACGGGAGAGGTCCGACCAACAAGTTAGGGTTTTGATGTTAGTAGTGATCTAGTGGCGGCTTGGCCCCTTTGGAGGGGTTCGGCTTCGGCCACTCTTATAGGTTTGGTCCTCAGGAGAGGTCTGATCTGATCCCTCTAGAAAAGTCTATTTACGTCTAATGGGCTTATGTTTCACTCTTCTCGGTGGGCCTAGAGAGTTTCCTAGTCCTAGACCCCGGATTCCATCATTAAGTGATCTCAACTCAAGAAAAATTGGATCGTTAGTGGGTTTACTTTTTACCTTGCGAGAATAGTCATCTAGCCCAAAGCTTTAAAGCATATGGGTCAAATCAAATCTAAGTTTGGAAATTTTTTTGACAACAAGGGTGTGTTCTTCTACCACTTTTTCACAATTTTCTAACAATAATTTAAATTTTCCTTCTCAAACCTCTCTCACAATTTTCATTTCAAATTTTAAATTAATATCAGTTTCTTGTTAGTTTTTTTTTTCTAGAAAAAACACACCTAAAGTGGCAAAATTTTAAAAATTGGAAGGAGAATTGTGAGATTAAAAGATTTTGGGAATTGTATTGAATTTGAGACGTTGTTAGCTTTTTTGTGTGCTAGAACACACCCATGATCAAGAAAGGTGGCTCAAACCCAAGCAAAATTCTCTTGGAAGAAAAGACCCCAGCCCATTATGACTTGGGCTGCCATTTTAAACCAATACGGAGTGGGCTTAGTAGGCTTGGTACCTCTATGATTTGGCACAGTATCCACAACCCACCCCCATGGAGTAAAGTTTGCAAACAAAATAAAATCAATGTAGCTTGAAGACCTTGGTATGATCCGGATACCACTCCATTTTTTGGATAATTTTGGATATACTGAAATTTCGTTTCAAGGGGAAAAAAAAATGAAAATAAAGTGGCATACAAGCATGATTCAGCTGAATTAATTAATTATCAATAATAATATGATTGTTAATTATGATGAGTAAGATGTAGGAGTACTATAGTTGATTGGTTGGAAACTAGGTAAGTAATTAATTTTTGATTAGTGGGTGTAAACTGGCTTGCTTAGTGGATCTGTGAGAGTAATTATAGTGAATGATGGATCACCCACCGTGCACGAGTTTGTGTGAATCTGTCAAAACATTAACATTATGGGAAATAAAGCAAATTAAAGTGAAAGCAAGCAGAGCGTCTTAATCACAACTACTTCCATCTAAGTGCATGCGATAACTTTTTAATTTCTTATTGAGATGTGTAGGATAGACGGTATATAGCTAATTATTTATTATGATTGAGTTAAGTCGCTGATAGTGAAGTATTGACAGTGAACTACCAATGAACAGCCCAAATCTGTTAGGAGAGAGTGAACTAATGACCTGCAAGACAACAGAAAGAGAGGATTTAAGCGTGGAGAAGAGGAGAGAAGATGAGTGTGTAATATTTACCTTTTGTGTAGTAGGTATCATCCAATATATATGGTGGTACCAGAACCCCTTAAGTAGGATATGATCATTAAGATTTGGGCCATTAATATGGTTATGTTTGGGGAGAGTCGTTAGGGGCGTTGTGGATGTGTCTGACATCCTAGCTAGAATGGTTAAATACAAGGGCAGATCTTACGCCCTGATTATGTCTATCGAGGCACTATCGCTCGAGGTAACTATTGTGTATGAGGGGCTATTGTCCTATGCCGCCTCGTTACGTTTCCTAGGCCGGATCACTTGGTAGCCCATATATATCAACCAAATTAATTATCTTATTAATTAGTACCTTTTTTTAAAACGAAGATAATCTCATTGATCTTGTATGAAGGTCCCAAACATAAACTCGAAGCCAGCTACAAAATAGCCAAAAGGGTGACACAATGTCGAACGCAAGATTGAAATCTAAGAACAACTAGAAAAGGTTAAAAATCAAAACCCAAAAGGCACGGTGTGATTCTCCCAACACTACTAAATCATATTGAACTACCCGAGAAATTGAGAACGGCTAAGGCAACAACCAAACCATCTCAGCAATGCCAAAAAGGTATGAACGAACACTAGCTCAAGTAGAGTAGTCATACAGTGTTAGGTATGTTTGCTCAAATTTAAAAAAGTTAGAAGTTTGTATTGTTTTAGAATTAGCAATTTATTTTGACATAGAATTGTTTTCTTGGTGAGTAAGTATAGAAGTTCTAACTCAAGTATATATGTGTTTCCTAATTAGAATGTGATTAGGTTGATGTGTAGTCTATATAAAAGTAAATTGTGTTAGGATTTTGGGCATGAAAGAAAAGTTAATGTGGTGGAGAGACAATATGTGAGGATGAAAAAAGTAAAGAGTGGTCTCGAAGTAGAGATGGCTAAAATGGGGGAAGTCTTTCATAGTTCTTGTATCATGTTGAAGATTTCTAATGGATTTTCTCTCATGTGTGAATGTAGGTTAGTTATGATGTGAACCACATTAAATTATTGTGTCCATGTTTTGATCGAAATTGCTTATTTTCGCTGCGCGTAATGGATGTTTAAGGGGGAAAAAAGGTTTGCATGCCTTTTCCCAATAAGTCGTATCAGAGTGTATGGTTGAATCCTAGTGAAACATGATTTCATCTTGATGGAGCGTATGGTTAAATTCCGGTGAAGTATGTGTGATGTTTTGGTTTGGTGAAGCTTGTATTGGTGATCCTAGACTGGGTGGAGGATGTTTTGAAGCGGCAAAGTTTGATGCGTTATTTGTATGGAAAAACCTATGCAATCATCGTAGGTGGAACAATTTGAAAATTGTGAAAGAATTGCAATAAGTTAGAGCCTCGGAGAATAGTCTCAGGTGGAAGTGTTTTGGTTTGCAGCTTGACACATACGACTCGATGTGTGTTATGGTAGTGGCATGGCGCCGACGACTCGGTGTGTGATGTGGTAGCGGCATGATACCGTCGGTTCGGTACAAGAAGATTGATGATTGTTATCGTGTTCATGTTCGGAAACGTGCTCGTTTGTTAATATATTTATGTCTTAGTTGGCGTTCACGTTTGTATTGATTGTTCGTGTTTCTTGTGATTTTTGTTCGTATTTAGAAGAAATTTGAGCAATTGTGAAAGATCATTAGATATCTTTGCTCAAATTTAAAGAAATTATGTGAAACTTATTTTAATTAACTGAAATTAATGAAATTTAATATGGAGACAATTCAAAAAAATTGATGGATCCGTGAGTGAGAAGAGTAGGAATGGTGAAGGTAGAAATTGATCTCAACAACTTCTACTAATATCCTTAGAAGCTTGACTACTGAAAAAAAGATAGTTTTGTGTGGTAGGCGGCAATGGTGGGAATAATGACCACGTTTTGAGGTTGCTAATGAATTAAGTCGGTGACAACAAGCGACATATCAGGCACGCACGCAAAAGAGGAAGACAAAAAAAAAAAAAAAGGTTGGTTACTTATGCAGCAAACAAACACATACTACTACTAATTAACATTTCCAATTAGTTTCATTTAGTTGCTTCCACTTTTTTGGGAAATTTTGTGTGAATTGTTCAATGTCCCGACAAGACCATTCATGATTCACCAAAAACCCATGAACTCGAATGAATGGATTTTGCTTCTGCCATGATTCCACTAAGAGAGAAACAAAAATAAGAAGGGAAAAAAGAAAGAAAAAGAAAGCAATAATTTTGGAACGTAAATCATCTGTCACGAATTCGTTTGTATCCCTCTGTTCTATGTTTTTTTTTTTTTTTTTTTTAAATTAAAAAAAAAAAAAGGAAAAAAAAACATTGAGACAGAGAGGTACAAACGAATTCGCGACAGACGATTCGTGTTCATAATTTTGATGAAAATAAGAAACGTCCTTCAAATTAAGGGATGTATATATATGGTTAAATAATGTGTGGAGTCCTACCAAATCAAGCTTCAGGACAAACAAGCCCTCTCACTGACACAACTCACACATGTGTGACGAGGTCTTCAACAACCCAAGTAACAAATTTTGTTCTTGATCGAACACACACATCAATCACACAAATGGATTGGGGGTATTCCATTGAAGTTGTTCAATTGGTTGATTTCAAATTTAATTTATGAAATAAGGAATATGTTTCTTTGTACATTTTTAACTAATTTATCATAACAAACATTAAAGTCAAGTAAAAATTAAATAGTGAAGCAATTCAAATTT
>JBBYHH010129690.1:0-14494 GCA_038382905.1 Daphne laureola
TTTCACCGCGCTATATTTCTGTTAAAACTCTGTAATGACTCGTTAGTAATTATCTAAGGGAAAGTTTTAAATTAGTCAGTTTTATGGGAACCCAAACTCTGATGGACTCCATTCAGACGTCACCAGCCGTAATAAAGAGTAAGTTACGCTTCCGCACAAGCGATCACAAAGGACGATGGTGACACTCATATTCTGCTGGGTAGGCCATTCTCCACTGAATCCAAGCCTTCTTCTCAATCTCGCCGAGCAGGTTTTCCATGAATCAGAGCTTGGGTTCATTTTCTGTCCAGCTTTTCTCATGCAAGAGGTTGATGGTGATAGACTCTCATCGAGAGATTACATCTACATATAATCTGATATCCTCTGGGAGTACTAGCATTACTCCTGATACATGCCGAGCTGGTGGGAGCATCCATTGCTCATCATTTCTTCCTCCTCTGAGTCCTCCGGTCCTAGATCGTATCTCTTCCAGGACCAAAAGTGGTTGCGCTCTTGACATGGAAGGTATGAAGGAGGCCGGCGAGTACTGTGTTGGTCCCATGGTAGAGTCATGGAAAATTCGGGTGGTCGACGAGTCCGCTATCGAGGAGTTCATCAATGTTTTTTCTTCAATTTTCCTGAGCTTGGGGTAGTCCAGTTGTTCTTCCCCGGTGATAACCATTTCCATTTCAGCACCGATCTTCCCACCACGCTCCGCTGAAAATGGATTGATCCATTCAGGGTTATCGTCAGTGTCTGATGTAGGTGGGGAAGGATCCCACCATGGGTGTTGCTGCGATGCGAAGGCTGGGGCTTCCCGTGGTTGTGCGGCTAGGATTTTGATGACTGCGAATGGGTCATCATCATCATCTTCCTCTGAATCGGTGTGGCATTGCTGCTCCTCTCCCCATCTAGTTGTGACAATTTTTTTGATTGGTATAGAAGCACTGGGAGGTGCACTATACCGAACATCATACTTGCTGATAGGCTGGCCGAGGGTGTCCCACTGTTGTTCATCTTGTGGGTGATCTTCGTCCCTGTTCCAGATAAAGTCATGGAAGGTGAGGAGCGCCTGCTGCTCCACATCTCCCTCCATTGCCTCTATGTCCTCCTGGTTGTACGCGGGTGTGTTTTCTCTGGCTACTGGGCCATACTCCGTGAACCTGATAGCGACTGAGCCATCAGTCCTTGTATTGAGTCGTGCCGCGGTTGGCTATTGTGGACCTTGTATTCTGACAGGTTTAAGTATCCACCGTCAGCCTTGTAGCTCTGTGGTGGTGTGTCGCTCACCTGGTACTTCTCGAATTCCGCTCCTGGTGAGGTAGTCGGATACATTCTGTACATTATACCAAAACTTGACATAGCTGGTGTTGGTTAGCTGTCCGATGAGGGAACGAGTGATGAGCAGGTTACTTTCCCCACCCTGCCAATTCTCGTACCCGTGGGTCTGGATGTAAAGCTGTAGGTGATTGTAGAAATCATCTAGGCTGAGCATCATATTGGGGGCTATATACACCAGTTGTATGCCACCTGTGAGGTCTACCTCCATGGTTCTGATTATGGCTCTGTCGTCCGTCCATCTGGTATACTGTAGTACCACTAGGGCGTTAGTACCTGCATCTTGCAATGGAGTGCATGTACACGGACCATGATGAGTTTGAGGTGGATGTGCTACAGTCCTTCCCTTGATAGCCTTTCATAGCTTTGCTCATTAACGAAGGGAAGATCCACCTGTTGCCCATCTTTGGTGTAGAGGATTCGCTCCTGCATGTAGTTCTGGTAAACCCGATGGTTTACCCCTATCCATCCGTCTTCATAGAGTGTCTCTACTAGGATGAGTCTTGCAGGTCTCTATTGAGAGAAGTGAAGCTCGGCTTCTGGGTCTAGTTGGCTCTCTAGACTCCTTCTAAAGCCTCGTCGGAACTGTCATGGTAGTCTTCTATGTAATTCATGTCGAGCTCTATTGGCTCGTCAGTAGTCCCTGATTTGATCCTCCTGGGTTCGTATGGGGGACGCCGTGCTCCGCCATCCTTCCGTGACTATCAGTTATTGCTCGAGAACTGTGCGACTCATCTTATGGCATGTAGATCCCTTGATCTTGTAGCTTCTTCTTTTCCTCCTCGAAGATCTTTCTGGGATCTTTGTGGAAATAAATGAGACCTTTCTTTGGCACCTTCTTAGGAGTTGGTTCTCTATATGAGATCTTTTTGAGCTTCTTTAAGAGCTCTGCTAGAGAGTCCTCAATATTTTTAAATTCTGATGTAGTCGGTCATTTTCCCTTCGGTGTTCTTAGGAGGTCTATGTGTAGTTGTGTGATTGCCTCCCTGCAATCTTTGATCTGCTCAGCGTTCTGTACTAATAGTTGGATGATGGTGTTGTTTTGCTTGATGAGTGTTGCCTGAAGTTGGTTAGATGCGTTATACTCTGGGGGTTTGGCAAAGCCAATGACTGGTCTGTCAAGACTGTCTATTTCTTGAATAGCTGCTCTATATGTAGAAGTTTCTGATGTTCTATTCCAGTTACTCATAAAAGTGGTTAATCAATTAATAATCTAATAGGATAACGTACTTCCTGGTTACCTTGGCTCATATAACAGAGTTCTTTCTTTTTCAGGCCTTGCCTATGCTTGAAGGCTTGTGTTACCATTTTTCTTTAATACCCAGAGAGTATGCAAATTGTTAGGCTATGAAGTGATTAAGTGTAAGTGGTGAGAGTACCTGGGACGAATAGGGTGGTGGACGATGAATCCTTGCTGGATAAACGAATGGAGCCTTGTACGTAGTGAGATCAGGTAGAAGATAGAGCTTTGAATAGATGGATATTTTAATGAATGGAACAACTTGAACAAATGGTCTGCAGATTTCTGGATTACTTCACAAAGTAAGAAGGTTACAAGAGATTTGTAGAGCGAGAAGTAAGACTTCAGGTATTTCCTGCTTGTCTTGCAACTCAGACTAAACACACTATTTATACTGGGGGAACGAATCTTTCCTATAGGGAGCCGGGTGCTCATTGGGCCCCATCGATGATTGCCTTTACAAAAGGGGATTCCTTCCTGATAAGGTTGGTACAAAGTGACAAGGTACCAGCCTGTAAAGTGAGCCGAAACCACTACGTGGGCGGCTCCATCCCACTAATACAAAGTAGCTTTATTAAAGTGGCTTTGCGATAGTGGACTCCTCAGATGTTTGTCCTGTAGATGCTGAATCATAGCCTTTCCAACTCATTACACATGCACTGGCATTCGCTGTCGTCATTCATGATGATGTTAAGCCAGTCACCCCAGTGGTTGTCTCTTCTGGCCCTCCTGAGGCAAAATTGGGTCGTGAGGCCCAAACACTCTCACAAGGCATGTAGTGCTTCGATGGCCTATTGCGCTGCCCCTTCAATGGTCTCACATGACCTTGCATGGATCTAGGTACTTTCTTCCATCCAGAGTGAATGTAAGAACTCTGATGGAGGAACTCCTAATCGAGGAGATGACATTCATGCTAGGACAAGATAGCGGATGGCGTGCCAAGGTGAAGGTCACAGATGAACAACTCAACTGCCAACACATCTGGGAAAAGAACAGGCCAATTCTTGAGGTTGCCTACCTCAGCTATACAATGTGCAGAATGAAAACCAATGAGCGCATGAGGATTCATTGCGCGAACTGTAAGTTGATAGCATGCCCCTCTTGCTCAGATTACTATATTGGCAGGAGGATCAAGCCAAGACTGCTCGCACCACCAAAGCCTGATAATAAGGAGCAGCTCATGCGTGAACTGTTCAGCTACATCAACTACTTGCTGTCCAAAAATGATATGCTCCATCCGATGGGACTCTTGTATTTCATATCATTGCATTGCATATCACGATTCATGCTATATTAGTTTGTATATCTGTTAGATCATTGCACGCTAACCTTTTATGCAGGTGTTTTTAAGATCCTTACCTAACACTTACTGAGTTCTCTCGAGGACTGACCTCCACTAAATTTACATATTTTCAGGAGCTTATGCTTTATAACCCGCAAAGTAGTTTTGCTTCGTTGGTATGAGATCTCTCGAGGATCTCTTGTATGTAAGGTATGAATTTAAGACCTTTAAGATTCTCAATTACATGTTCATGTTCATACGAGTTCATGGTTACATGGAAGATCAATAGGTATGATATCTCATATAATCATGCATAATTTCCACAAGAGTATACAAGAAATATATATCACAAAAGGAGAAAGATGAAGCCGAATTCTAATACCTTTCACCTTTGGAAACAGCTTAAGAAATTTATAATTCCTTGCTCCTAAAACATATGCTCATTGCCTTGCTTGTTGATGGCAGATGAAGAGATGAAGAAGAAGCTTTCTTTCACCAAGAAGGAAGGGGAGAAGAACGGAAAAGATGATATTTACCAAGAGGAGAGGGAAAAAGTGTTGAAAAGAATACTTTATAAGTTCACAGTTAATCACCTAAAAACTCAAGAAAGTGGCGCAAGAGAGGAAGAAGAAGAAGGAATAATATGTGAAGCAAGTGTCTTCTAAATGGCCATTTCACTCACTATTTATAGGCGAAGAAAGTGGCCTTTAGAATATTGTCATTTACAAGAAACCATAAAGCTTTCGACTAACCCTTTAAGTTTTCCACTAAGCCTTAAAGCCTACCATGACTTCTCATTCATCCCATTTCCACTAGCCATTTATCACTTAGGATAAATAAACTATTTACCGTAAAATAGCTACCAAAAACCGACCATACACATAATATAACTTTAATGGAGTTATTCAATGGTACAAGGTACATATACCTTATACAAAAGTTACTAAAGTACCCATACTTTGATAAAAGGGTCTAAAGGTGAAAATAGATACAAAATGAGGTTTGAAATTATACATAATAATTCCAAACTATCTTATTTCACATATTTGAGCTCATTTAAACTCATTAGTGCACTTTTATCAAAATACACTTACTTTGATAAAAGCTGCCCTAATGGTTTTTTCTTATGGCTTGAACTCACAACTACTATTAGTTATCGTGAGTAGGAATACCAATTCATGAAGTTCTTCGTGCGCCAGAGAATTCCAACACTTTCAACCTGCTCGAGCCTCCTAAGCAATTGTCTGATAACTTCATCCCTAGGATCTTCCCTAGTCAATCATTCTGGTCTTGGGGACAAATCTCGGAACTTCTGAGTTCGAGGTGATCGGAACCTCCTACTTTGTATCTCTCATTGCTGGTTGCATTGGCGGATGAACTCCACGCTGGGAATCCTTCCTCGGGCTTCCCCTCTTAGCGATATATGGGTGTGTGGGTGTCTGTTAGTAGAATCAGACACCCGCGTAGAGCTCCTGGAGCATTCTGATCTCTGTTGATGGTTCTCTCTCTCCTCTGCCAGAACCATCTTGATAGTCCTTAAAAGGGTAGGATATGCGACTTCGGCCGCATTTCTGAAGTTGCTTCAATCTAAGATAGAGGAAGCTCGAACGCTGGTGTCTCTGCTTGTTATACCCGTGGGGGTTACTTCAACCGTGCTTCTTGTGAGCTCTAGGTCTGATGATGCTCTACTGTAAGAGTCCTTGCCCTCTGATAAAATTTCATGGGAAAGGGGAACCTCCTCCAACTGTTATGGCTCGGTTTTCTCGTGAGGGTTTCTGTCATCCGCACAGACGGTGCCATTTGGTGGAGGCATGTTGGTGGGGACCACCATGTTCTTAAGTCTCTGACCCCTAGTCTTGGTCATGGTTGATTCCATTTGTAGTAGAAGTTGGTGGATCTGCGCAAGTAACAGAATCAGTAGACCGCGCCAGCGTTTTTCACGATAGAGGGTCATTCGATGCTTAAGTCAGTGATAGAAAAAAGCAAACAGAATGTGTCAGACCTAGGACTGAGTGAATAGTTACCTTAAATGAGGAAATGGTACAGGCTTATATAGTCTTCTCTAATAGAGTCGTATATCCGTAATATTTAGTAGAAAGAGGCGACTAGTGTCAGAGGACACGTGGTGAAGGCATCTAGGAGGTTGGCCATTAGATAATTAGCTGTTGAGGGCATGTTCTCGGGTCGTGTGTTTATTGCCTTCGAACTGTCTGCCTTCAGGCATTTTTAATGGGCCTCCTTTTCTGGGTTACTGATTTCTTGTGGGTCTTGGTGGCTTAGTTTGGGCCTATTGACCATCACCAATAGATATAACCTGGAAAATATTTCCAATAAAGGAATAGACAGAATCTAGAGATCCTCCCAGAAAAGTGTAAGACTGTCATTCCTAATGACACGTTAAACACAAACATTTTGGCTCAACTCTAGATTTCGACATCTTTGACACTTTTGATAATGCCTTTCCAACACTCACTTAACCCGTGCCAACCCTTGTATTCAACCCAACCCATCCTCCCCAAAAAAGTCTCTCGCCACTTTTACCGGCAGTCTTTCTTTTTTGAAGGTGAATTTCCACCACCACATCCATAGAAGGCCAAGATTTGTTTCCCAATAGCTACCCACTCCAAGCCACCCTTCTCATTATCACCTATCAAAAGTTTATATTTCACTCAAACCAGCTTTTTTTAACAGTCCCCCTTTCCCAAAAAAAAAACAAAAATTCTCAAGTTTTCTTACTGCTTTAGAACAGTTGACAAACCTTGAATAAAGAAAAAAGGTTGAGGGATAAGCTACCTAGTACCCATTTCACCAAAGTTAGTCGTCTCCCAATAGATAACATCTTTGCTTTCTAGAAGCTTAATTTTGATTTAGATGTTTTCAGCAGAGGAACCCAATTATCTACTTTCGACATATGAATTATTATATGGGTCTCTCTGTATGTTTTATCTGACAAATTCAATCCTCAATCCGATTAAACAAAATTAATCAATTAATATAACCCACATATAGAAAATTCTAACAGTTCTTTGCAATGTGCAAATGATCTTTTTTTTTTCCTTTTTTTTTTTTTGCATATATACATAACAATTCTACATTTTGTTTTACTATATACAGTAGGGATTTACAGAACCGAAAGATCACATTTTCACCTCACAAAAAATGTCCTCAAAACTTGGCTTGAAAGCTTTCTGGAAATATTCTAAGCCCCAATTCCTTTGCTCTTACTCATGCATTGATCTCCCCCACACATTGCTCTCCTGTGTTTCAGACCTCAAAACCTACACTTCAATGGTCCGTAGGGCTCTGATCTACCCCACCGACACTGTCAACGTGGGAAGTTTTCTTACTGAGTTCCTTGAGCTTGGGGTTGTCACCATCCATGGCTGATTCTTCATCGATTTTCACATCATTCTCGGCTTCCAAACCCCAAATAGCAAGCAAGTCCGAGAGGGTCATGCCATTGGAATCCATATTGCTCATTATCTCGCCAGCATCTAGTTTAAGACTTGGTGTGCTTGCCGTGCTCTCCAAGAAATGCCTCTTGCTTGTTGCCTCTGTTGGATTCTGCGCCACGTAATCGGCGTAGATTACGTCCTCTATACGTGACATTACCGTGTGAGCCAAGCTTTCAAGTATCCTTGAGTAGCTCTCTAGCATGGCCTGTCCAACATCCTGTCAATGGCACACGTGAATAACTCATGAAGACCCTAAAGAGAATATATATATATGCAAAAACTTAAGGAAGCGTAACTGCTCAAAAAGTCCTAAAATTTAGCCTAAGTTTCTGTTGGAGCCCTAAATCTTTTAACTGTTGTAAATGGATCTTCAAATTTTGCTGAATATCTAAGGGTCCCTTTAGTGGAAAACTTTTCGAGTTTCCATTTCTAAATTTACTTTGTAAATGTTTGATAGTATAATTAACTTCTAAAAGATGAAAAACTTTATTTTTTAAATATTGGAAAACTGTACCTTGTATTAAATTAGGGAATCTTGAAAATAAGGTTCTCTAGTTTAATACTAGAGTTTTCAAATGTTTAAAAAACAAGGTTTTCCATCACTTAAAAGATAGTTATATGATCAAATATTTATAAATAAAAATTAGAGATTAAAAACTTAAAAAAATTTCCACAAGTAAACAGTCCTTAAATATTGCTCCTCTCTCCCTTGACACATTTGACTAAATAAAGAGATTCAGAATGTTGGAGACTTAAAGGGCAGTGAAATAAAACCAATGACAAAAGTGAATGGAAAAGGAAAACTGAGGGTGATAATGTAAAAGCAGTGTTAATAAATTTCCAAAATTATGAAATGTGTCCATCTTTCTCGAACATATTATCCGATCTTTCTAAGATAGAGAGTACTTGTGACTTCAGTGCAAAATAACTTATAGTATAGAAATATGATTCACATAAGGAAATACATCCTGTAGTCTTTAATTGTTAATAACTATTGGGCAGTTCCGTTTACCAGAACACATTTATCAAGCAGCTTAATTTATACTCACTCTTTCCTAGAAAACATGGCAAAATTTTCATTTTGGGCTATCCGATAAAATTTAGCACATTGCATGTTATCATTTTGAATACCTAGTCAACTTTACCAAGTTTTATGGGACAGGGAGAGTAACATAAAGAAGATTGATTAAATAAGGAACTTATCATTTGTTACACGTTTTCTTATTGGTTGGCCACAATCTCTTAAGTTTTACGACTAACGTATTATTACTCACATTAGCAATATTATTTTAGGACTTATTTATGAAAAAAAAAAAACTATAATTATTAGGACTCATTTAAAAGAACTGAAAGTATTAGGAGTCAAACTAATTAAGTTGCCAACAACAAGATTTGAAAGAAGTTCTTGCCCGGTTATACTGTATTTTGCTGATGTCTAGAGATGACTGAGGAAGTCCAGGAAACCTTTGCTTGAGAATGAGCAGTATTGTTTCTGCTCTCTCTTCAAACTGTTCACGCTTTTCGATACTCACTCCTGATCCCCATGCAGACTTGCTATCTTTCTGGTTCATTTTCCTTTGCCATATCACTATTGAGGCTTCGATTCTGTTCTTGAGGTCCATAATCTTGTGCTCTGAAGACAAGTCACAAGCTGTGAGAAATTGGTCTGGATCGAAGAACTCGACTGTGATGTTCTTGTAGACCGAGTCCCCAAGGCTGGATCTTCCATTCTGCATCAATAATGGTGGATTTGGTTAGTGGAGCTGTTTTCAGTAACACTATATATTGCTAAGAAAAAAGAGAAAAAAATTGATAAATTATTTAGGGTCGTTTAGTTGTGAAAAACTTTTTCCAGTTTTCATTCTTAAATTTTCTTTATACATGTTTGATAATATAACTAACTTTTAAATGATTGAAAATCTTATTTTTCAAATATTGGAAACCTCTAGTGTTAAACTAGGAAACCTTAAAATAAGGTTTCCTAATTTAACACTAGAGTTTTCCAATATTTAAAAAATAAAATTTTTCATAACTTGAAAATTTTGAAAAATAATTATATGATCAAACATTTACAAAAGAAAATTAGAGATGAAAATTTAAAAAAAAAAATCACAATTAAAGAGGCCCTTAATTTTTTAAATTTTTTTAAATTTTCTTATCCAAATTGCTTTTAACATAAATGTTGAGCGGATAGCTTGTTTTGATGGAGTGGAAACCTTGGGGCGGATGAGTTATAGAAATTTTTTCAAGTTCTCTATTCCAAACATTTTATATCAATGTTTAAATAAATAATTTGTTTTTAAGGGACAAAAAATATGGTTTATTGAAATTGGAAAACTCATTTGTTAAAAGGAAGGATCATATTGAACTTTTAGAAAGCCCTAGTTTAGGGTTTTCATATTCAGATGACCATCGTTGCCAAGCTTTCTTCTTCTTCGCTAGAGGGCCTCTACCCGCTGGATAGGAACTCCGTCAGTCACATCGTCGACTGCTACTCGTCGCCAGGGCGTTTGTTCTTTCGTTGCTAACCTCTTGTGTGTTGCGCTCGATAGCCGCAAGGAGTTTATTCTCAGGCTGCCATGTTGCCGTTGTTACGACAACTTCGGTCTCGGGCTTATCAAACCATCATCGGCGCCTGGTCGGTGGTGAGCCAGCCATCTTTGGCTTATCATCTCCCCTGGGCTCTTTCGCACGAGCACCCCAGCCCTGTTTAGTGTTGCCGCCCAAATGCCCGCTGGCTCTCGGTCGCTCTCGAAGGCGCGTCTAGGTCTGGTCTGTGCGTAGATTCCTTCCCTCGCGGCCCTGCCCGTTCACGTGAATCAAATCCAGCTAGATGCATCAGCCCACCAGGCGTTGCCTTTGACGCTGTTGTTTCATCAGCTCGACTCTGGTTTCATTTTTCGCCGTAAGGCGGCTTTTGTCTGGGTGAATCTTCTCCGCCGTTTGATTTTTTTTTATGGATGGGATTGGGGTTCTGTTTCTCGCCCGACATCCTCATTGGGTGGGAGTGTGGTGCCCTTCCAAATTTGGGGCTATCGGGTTCACTTGTCTTCTTCTATCCGGGTCTCGTTAGCGTTTCATCTATGTTGGCTCCTTTTCCTCGACTCTCTAGTGGTTGGCCTCCAATGTTGATGAGCTCAACGTGGCTAGTGTCTTGTATGGTGTGAAAGGTGGCTAGTGTCGTGCTGGTGTAGATGTTGGCTGGTGTCGTGGTAAGGTAAAGTCTTGTGAAGTGGGAGTTCGCAGAAACGTGAAAGGACCCTTTCTAACCCTAGCGGGGGATAAGGGCTCCTTTGGTGCGACAGGGAATTGGAGCTTACCCTGCCTGGAATAGTGAGGTTTAGGATTCGGGGCTTGCTAGGAATTGGGTTCCCCTGGTTTGTCTGTGGTTGGTTAGGAACCCAAGGTGGTGTTCATAGAGTTGTTTTCTCCTCGTCTTTATTTGATGGTGATCAAATTTGGGATTCAGAAGAGACTGTAGGTATCAATGCAGGGTGTCAGCGATTTTTAGCTTTCATGAAGCATTTCTATGTCACATTTTGTCTTGAGTCTGCGGTGGAGTAGTCTTGTAGCTTGGATCGAGAGGTGGTCTAGTTCCCTTCTATCGACTGTTGCTCTTGTTGATAGGATATGCTGATTCTACTCTGCATCTTATTGTGTGTTTGCCCGCTTTCCGTTTTTTTATTTATTAGCTAATTTTTTGGTTATGTATTTGTTAAGTAGCTGGTTTTCTTTCTGTCGAGGCTTCAGGTTCTATACCGCCTTGCCACATCAGGATTGCATGCATAGCCTGTTTTTTCAGGACTGTTGCTAAGTCTGTCTATGACTCTTGTGTGACAGCTAGTTTATGCAATTGGTGATGTACTACTGTTCTTTTAAAGTAATATAGTACTCCTTTCTCAAAAAAAAAAAAAAGAAGGAAGGAAGGATTATGTTTGAAAATTTTCAAATTAGTACTTCTATTCTATTTTTGGAAGAAAACAATGTTCAAACATTTATAAATGAAATTTGGAAGAGAAAATGTGAACTTTGTTTCCCAAATTGAAACTTTCCATCTATTTTTTGAACTTTAAAAAGCTCATTTGTTAAAAGAGAAACTTTGTTTTAAAGTTTTCCATTTTTAACATATAAGGTTTTCGTTCAAATTCTAGAAAATGAGGTTTTCCGATTTTTGGAATTAAGTTGTACACTTAATTATTTGAATGTATACCATTTCAGACAAAATTTATTTTTGATGAAATGATCGATATACCTTTGGTAGAGATTCAATGTAACTCTCCGGAATTTCCATCTCTGAGAGCACTTGAGCATTTATGGCCATTGCAGCTTTCAGCACTTGGTTTACACAATCCTTTTGGTATTGCAAGAACTTCCTTGTCATATCTGATAAGCCATGATCAGGAACTTTGACTGTTGGTAGCCACCACTTGTCATCTTTTCTCTTTGCGCCTCCTTTCTCTGAATCTGGTGCATTAGCTTTCACATACGTGAACTCACTTTGTTCCTTGAAATTATCCAAGACATCCTGTTCATGGCATTTGTTAGTGGTTCAAACATGTTATATAGGACTCCAACATTACTTATGCCCCATTTGGTTGGACTTAAATCACTAGCTTACGTCCAATTTAACCAAATACTATATGATAAACTTTTTGTTTTGGAATTTACCATAAATCTGGAAACTTCACGTAAATTGGGAATGAATTCTAAATTTGTAATCACATAAATTATTTAATAAAATGGATTATTCTGCTTAATCCCTTTTCAGATTTATTTAATAGATGAAGCCATTTATGCGATTAATTAGAAATTTAAAATTTATTCTAAAATTAAATAAATTTATTATTTTTAAACATAGATGCGCCGAGTTTTAGGGTAAATTACACAAAAAAATACTTCATTCGTCCTGAATTAATTGGCTCATTTGACTTTCATATTTCAAAGTTCAATATTTGATCTAAATTTTCATAATGATAAGTAATGAAAAAAATTCCTAAAAAAATATATTTAGAAAAAGTATGTTGCAAATAATAATTGACATGTAAATTTTTTAACATTAAACATCTAAATATCTATGCAAAAAAATCATAAATTAAATATTGTGAAATAATAAAATGAAATGATCCAATTAATTCAGGACGGAGGGAGTATCATTTATATAGGACTTGATTGGCCTTAAGCCAATGGCTTAATAAGTTCAACCAAATGAGGCAACTATATATAAGTCTATAATGCCTAGTATATACTCATTTCTAATACGAATTTGTTTGGAAAAAAGGTCGTTGATAAAAGATCCTATTGAAGAGCTTATAATAATGTCCATGCTCCATGAAATGTTTACAACTCTAACGCTAATCACAAAAGCTATTGCCAAACAACCATGAAACTTTGTCTAAGGTCCTTACAATAAGCATAGCATCAAGCTTCTTAAGGGCAGGGATGTTCATATGAATATCTGATCTCTGCTTTGTGACCATTATCTGTTGAGAATCATGGATGTTCAAATAAAAATCAGTACTAGTGAGAATCATGACTCCTATGCTGGAAAATCTATATGCATATATTTATGTGTGCTTCTTTTACCTCCATACTAATTCCATCTTTGTTCTTCTGTTGTGAAGGAACAAATTCAACAATATAATCAGTCACTGATAATAGAATATCAATTTCTCTTCTCCATCTAGTTTTTCTGTCAGGTGACATTGGTTCTAGTTTCGATTGTTCTCCAAATACAGACGCTGCAACAAAGAAGATGACACAAAAGAAAAGGATGTTTGAAAGTCAGGTTTTCAAAATTTCTGCCCTAAACTTATAAGGGTTATTTAGCATTGTGAAATTATAAATCAATATCATTGGAGTCTTATAATATTGTTATATGCAAGTGGAAAATATTTTTTCATTATACAGCCTGAAATATTATCTTGATTACTCCTTCATAAGAAGGTTGGGATACGCAGGGCATCCGAGGTAACTGTGTCCCCCACTATTTTTGCATGAAGTACTTATAGTGCTAACTATTTTTGACAAATACTTGACAACATAAATGAGATTAAAGGTGTTGTTTGAAATTTTTTGGTTATGTGCCTTAGGTGCTTTGCTTACGTCAGATAGAGTGGTTTCATGGAAAGAGGGTATTGATGAGACTTGTAGCCCGTGTGATAGGGAGCTAGAGAGTAGAGATCATTTGTTCTTTCGTTGTTCCTTTTCTGGAAGAGTTTTGATGGACTGCCTGAAGATTGTAAATCTGTGGCATCCACCTTTTGACTGGGTGCGTTTGTGTGGATGGATGATGAAAGTATCTAGAGGGAAGTCGGTTAGAGCCTGCTATAGAAAGAGTACATTTGCTGTTGTGTTGTATGTGATCTGGCATGCAGGAACGTAATCTAAGAAGATTTCAGAGGAAATTTTGCAGCTCGGAGCAAGTTGTGGAGGGCGTGGTGCAGTTAGTCCAAAGAAGGAATGGTGTTCTGTTATCAGACGTGTTTCATGGTTAATTTTGTTAATAGCTTAACTATAGTTACTCTTGTATATGTCAGAAGTTGTATAGCACAAGTTTATTAGGTTCCCTCCCCTAGTCCAGGTTTGGCGGTTTGTAGCCACCTGGTTACTCAAAATTGTAAGTGTCGTTGGGCTTTTGATAATATAAAATAACACAGATGACGAATCCTCACCTTTCTTAAAAAAAAAAAAAAAAAAAAGGTGTTGTTTGATGATGATCATGATGCTGATAATGCCAATAAGTTTAATGATGATCATGATGCCAATGATGATGTTCATGAGCGTTGTTGAAGTTAAAGTAGAATACAATAAGAGCGACGATGATGGTGATAATTAATGAATTTTTTTCCTTTTTTTTTATTTGACAATAAAAATGTATTACTAGAAAATATATACAGTACATATCTACCAGCAAGGTTTGTGATGGCATTAGACAATGCCAATGCTGATGAGACTCCCTTTCCTCCACCAGACATATCCTCTCCTAGAAGCAATTTAGCAAATCTCTCCTTCATCTGATCCATATCTGGGACAAGAAAAAAAAACACGTCAAAATCCCAAGCATATTTATCTATATTGAGAAAAAATATCATTCAATATAACATTTTACTGGTTTAAACATTGGTGGAAACTTGCCATGGAGCAGCTTCTTTTCTCTAGCTTCAAAAGCAGCAACCATTTCTTCAACATTAATGCTTGGTT
>JBBYHH010129801.1:0-14487 GCA_038382905.1 Daphne laureola
ATTTGATGCACCGAGTTTTCAAACCGTTTCTGGATTCCTTTGTGATAGTCTTCATCGATGACATTCTTGTCTATTCTACGGATGAGGAATCATACCAGGAACATCTGAGGATTGCACTGGAAACACTTTCGAAGAAGCAGCTTCATGCTAAATTTTCAAAGTGTGATTTTTAGATGCGGAAAGTATCTTTTCTGGGCCATATCATCGGAGAGAGTGGTATTTCAGTTGACCCAGAGAAGACAAAATCAGTACAGAAGTGGAGGCAGCCACAGACAGTCAGGGATATACGAAGTTTCCTGGGATTGGCCGGTTATTACTGCAGATTTATACTGGGATTCTCCATACTAGTAGCGCCGCAAACTCAACTGACCAAGAAGGGTTAAGTTTTTATCTGGTCTGAGGCGTGTGAAGATAGCTTTCAGGAGCTTAAGATTTTGTTGACACATGCACCAATTCTGAACCTACCGGACTAGACCCAGTCATACGTGATCTATGCAGATGCATCGAATATGGGGCTTGGTTGTGTGTTGATGCAGGGACAGCATGTGATTGCTTATGGGTCAAGACAGATACGACTGCATGAGCATATTTTCACCGACCATAAGAGCTTGAAGTATCTGTTTACACAGAAGGATCTGAACATGAGATAGTGATGGTGGCTCGAGTACATGAAGGATTATGACTGCACTATCGTGTACACCGCCGGTAAGGGAAACTTGGTAGCAGATGCTTTGAGCCAAAAGTATACAGGCATCTTTAATGGTGGTGATTCTGGAGACAGGGCTGAGGAATCAGATTTGACAGCATTATGGCATTAGTGGAAATAGTGGGAGCAAGCTCAGATTTATACTTTGACCATCTAGTCTGATTGGTTGGCCAAAGTCTGAGAGGCACAGATCAGAGATACAGGCTTGAGAAAACTCTCGGGAGAAGAGGCAGGAACACTGCGACCATTTTTTGAATACAAGCAGGGATTGTTGTACTTCAGGAGTCGCCTATATGTACGAAACGAATAATCAATTCAAGATGATATTTTGGAAGAGGCGCACTCAAGCAGGATGAGCATCCACCCAGGAGATGACAAAATTTACCACGATCTTCGTTCTCACTTCTGGTGGCTGGGGATGCGGAGACATATTGCCACCTATGTGGTGAAGTGTGCTACTTGTCAGCGGGTCAAGGTAGAACATCAGAGACCAGCTGGTACCCTGCAAACACTACCCATTCCTTTCAGGAAGTGGGGCAACATCATGATGGATTTTTTTACTGGTCTACCTCCGACTAGAGCGCAACATGATGCTATTTGGGTTATAGTCAACTGACAGACCAAGTGCGCACACTTTTTACTGATTCAAGTGATAGACTCGTTGGAGAAGCTTGCCCAGCTATATATTAAGGAGATTGTGCGACTACATGGGGTTCCAGACTCCATCATCTCTGACTGGGATCCACGATTTATCGTGAGATTCTGGGGTGCCTTTCAGAAGGCTCTGGGCATGCACCTCTACCTGAGCACGGCATATCACCCTCAGACAGAAGGACAATCAGAGAGAGTTATTTAGATCATCGAGGATATGCTCATGAGCTGCGTATTAGACTTCAGGGGACAGTAGGATCAGCACTTGCTGTTAGTAGAGTTCTCATACAATAATAGTTATCAGACCACTATCGGCATAACACCATATGAGGCTTTGTATGGCCGAAGGTGTATGACACCACATTATTGGACAGATGCATCAGATAGGATGGTGATTGGCCCCGAAGTCATTGAGGAGACAACAGAGAAGATCCGTAGGATACAAATGCGGTTAAAGACCGCAAATGATCAGACCACCTCATATGTCAATAAGAGACGATGAGATCTGGAGTTTGAGGTAGGGGACAAGGTCTGGATGAAAGTTGCACCGATCTGTGGGACCGTTTGATTCAGTAGACGGGCCAAATTGGCCCCAAGATATATCGGTCCCTACGATGTTTTGGAGCGTATAGGCAAGGTTGCATACAAATTGACCTTACCTCCGAGCATGTCAGCGATGCACAATGTTTTCCATATCAGCATGCTCAAGAAGTGCATTCTTGACCCCAGTTAGACAATTCCTGTTGAGGAAATTGAGCCAGAGCCAGACTTGTCCTACCAGGAGGTACCGATAGAATTTTTGGCCAGGGATACTCGGAGACTCCGCAACAAGTCGATTATGATGATCAAGGTTCAGTGGTCGCATCATTCTGATCAGGAGGCGACTTGGGAGATAGAGCAGGATATGATGAGCTGGTACCCAGATGAGTATCAGAGATTGAGAACCCTCTTGGAGGACCAAGAGTCCTAGGGGGGAGATTGTTACACCCACCTTGAGCGTATGATGTATTTATGATGTATTTTGCCCGGGGATTGGATTTGTATTATTACCAGAACAGTGAATGATATGTATTGAACATGATTATGAATGAATTATATGTTCATAGAATTTATTTAGAGCTCATTCCGTGAGATTTTAGCATTTTATAACATTATGTGAGTCCTCGGTCATTTTGCCAAAAATTACTTTCGGAAGGTAAAATGGTCATTTTTGAAAAAATTCAAAAAAGGGCACTTTGGTCATTTCCTTCTTGGGCCGGCGCATTATGGTCTTGGGAGGAGATTTGGTTAATTTTATAAGGCTTGGATTTAATGGATTATGACTTAGGAATAAAGAAAGGTAAAGTAAGGTTAGTGGATGACAAGTTTCACTAATCTAAGGGTGAAAATCCTAAGGAAATCTAATCCTAAGGCTATTAAGGAGATGGAAGAGGATAATATCCTAACATTATCTACCTAAATGGATTATTAATTAAGTGAGGTAGTATACTAATATTACAAGTAGTAAGACTAAGTAAGATAAAACATAAACAAACATTCTATCTCTCTCTCACCATCAAACCCGGCCTCTCCTCTCTCTTCTTTCTTCATGGTGTTCTTCCTTTACTCTTCCAATCTTCATCAATTCTTACCAAGGATCATCAAGTCTTAGCAAGGTAAGGGCATTTCCTTGATCATTCCTCAATGTTCTTAAGGATAGAACATGCAAATCACATCTCTTTCTTCTTCCTTCTTGTAGCAGAATATTAAGGGGAGTTCTTGAAAAAATTTCCTCAACCAATCTTCATCCAAAGCTCAAGAATATAGAGGTAAACATGTTCTTAAGCTTGTCTTAACAAGTTGGTAAGATTTCATGGAAGAAATCTCATTTCGTCTATTTGTTTCTTAGAGGCCGAATATTGAGGGGATTTTCTTGAAGATTTTCTTGGATCATTCCTTCTAAATTTGCTTAAGGTAAGGAAGTATTTACGGTTATTATGAAGTGTAGTAACCTCTCTTAGAATATTTCAAGTTATGGTTAATTTTTGGTGAAGATTGAAAATCATGTTCTTGACCAAACTTTGAAATGAGTTGAAAGCATGCCTCTATTGTGTTCTTGGGTATATTTAGAGAAAGTTTAATGCTTTGAATGAACCTTGAATCATTTGGGAATGTTGAGTTCTAGCTTGGGCCGAAATCATTTATTTTCAATGATTTAATGATGTTGTTTGGTTAAGCATGATGTTGTGATGTTTTAGTGATGTTAATGGACTCCTAAAACTATTGTTTAAAGTTTGAAGAACTCATTTTGGGTGGTGAAGCATGTATGGCCAAATTTAAGGCTGGTTTCAAGTTGTTGACTTGGTGCAAAATGGCACCAATGCCTATCCCACTTGTATCACACTCAACTTCAAACACTTTGGCAAAATTGGGCAAACAAGCAATGGTGCACTAACCAACCTAGACTTTAGTTCAACAAAAGACTCCTCTTGGGATTTATCCCATACAAAGACAACATTTTTCTTAGTTAGTTCATATAAGGGAGATGCAATTTTTGAAAAATCCTTCAAAAACCGCCTATAAAAACTAGCAAGTCCTAAGAAATATCTCACTTCAGTTAAAGTCTTGGGGTTTGGCCATTCTTTGATTGCAATCACTTTATTTTCATCAACTTTCACTCCATCCTAGTACAACATCGTAATAAGACCAGGAGGGGCTATGAAATTTTGTAAATAGCATTTTGCATTATCTTCCATCGTATACCTATATGTAATAAGACCAGGCTGCCTATACAATGTGATTTGCATGATCTTCAATCGTATACCTACATGTTAAACATGCAATTTGCAAAGAATTTCGTGAGTGTGATATTTGTAAATATTATTTTTTATCACACTACATACCTTGTGCTAATTATTGAATCAGTAGGTATGTTAATACACGAGGAGAGAGATCAATTCTCCAAAATATTATGAAATTTTTGGAGCACTTAGAAGCTTCCCGCACCTTAAAGGCATGAAGGGGGCCTTTGTGGCCCCCAAGGTATGATTCTCGATACTTCAACCCTTTTTATTCCCCGTCATCACATGAGGACATGCTTTTATTTGGGTTTGGAGGGGATTTCGCTATATTGATTAAAGTATCGAATGAGCATGCCTTTTGATGAATTATTGAGTCTTATTCACCACCCAAAAATCTAGGCTTATCTCAAAAAAAAATTGAAAGTTCATAAATTTGAAAATTTTGAATGTTGATTATTTGGAGAATATGATCAGTATGTATGTTTTAAATGATAGAATTGCATGTTCTACAAAAGATTCAACATGTTCTAAGAATAGATCCTATTTATAGTATGTTGTGGACTGTATGTGAAGTCTTGTTTTGATTGATGTATGATGTGGACTTAGGATTAAAATTGGTAAGTGAGCATGAAAAACTTCACATAGGAGGGCTAGAAAACTGAGTTAATGAAAGTTGTAGGAATTGAGATTTAGCCTCTAAATGGGAATTTTCTAAGTGGGTATCTAGTACTTATATTCTAAGGTTGGCCCATTTAGAATGATAGTTATAGTCAGGCACGTCAAAACTGAGTCATGGCTTAACTCCCTCTTCTGAATGCAAGCTTAAAGTATAGGTGTGTGTGAAAACACATCTTAAAGTGGTTGAGCCCCGGATGATACTTAGACATGTTTTCGGCTACACCGTATTCATGTCCTATAGTCCCTATCTTAGGATCTTAATTTAAGAAGTTAAACACCCACTCTCACACAAGTTAAAAACCAAGTGCAAAAACAAAAAAACACCATGGAAAAGAAAAGAGAAAAGGTGTAAAAATAGAAAAACACGATGAAAAAGAAATAAGTGAATAAAAGAAAATAAAAAGTATTGAGCAATGAGCAAACCGCATTCACTAGGTAAATCTTGAGGCTGATCAAAGTTCATTAAAATGGTAGTCCATGCCTTCCTTAGAAGTAATAAATGTTTGAAAACCAAAGTGCTTCTTTGATTTGCATTATGCATACATGTTAAAAAATTCTTCACACATGATTCACCTGTGCTTTACATGAATTAAGGATCTATCTTTAGAATAAGTCAAGCTTCGCTAAACATGTATATTCTTAGTCTTCACATATGCTCTGATTCTCTGATTTAGCTTTAAACAAAAATGTTGTTAGCTGTTAATAACCTCAACAATTAAATTTTTGAAATCCTTATTTTTCACTAGATGCTGTCGTCGCTAGGGACTAGCAACGATGTGGGTTTTGGGGTGTGATGAGTGTACAAACACTTACATATTTATGGGGTGTTTAAGACACAATTATTATCATTTATGCTTGATTTATCATGACTTAGATGTATTTTACTTATAACTATCCATATCTTACATGATGCACACTTTGAGGAGAAAGTAGAGCAAAAGAGCATTAAATGAAGGCTCAGAATGAAGATTATCGACAAGCGGAGCAGGAGAGTTCATCCCGAACTATATTGGAGAGTCGGATCATAAGAGAGTCATCTTCCAGAACAAATTGCACAAAACAAGAAGTTGGAGGGCTTAATTAAAGGCTAGTGGCGCCACTCTTATGCACCATACACCAAAGCGAATGGCGCAACTTGTGGCGCAGCCAACTAGCGCCTTAAGGGCGCACCTCTCCTGTGCCTCAGCCTGAAGGTGGCGTCACTTCTGGCACCTTAACGGCGCACCTCTTCTGCGCCTAGGCCAAGACCGGCGCAACTTCCGATGCCTTAAGAGCGCGCCTCACCTACGCCCTATAGAAGATGGCCCACCAAACTGGCACCCTGAAGGCGCATCATTCCGCCGCCCCATACTCCTGGTTGAAATACAAATGACGCACTTCAGAGCTCAACAAATGGTGCTGGATGAGTGCGCCGAAAATTCGCTCTTCCCAAATGGTTACGAATTCGTATCCAGATTTTGGGCATGTTTTAAGACCAGTTTACCCTTAACAATTTAATTTTTCAAGACCAAAGTGTTTAGGGTCAATTTAGACTTTAGTAAATGCCTACATATAGTTTGGGCTGGTTAAGTTTCATTTACACTACTAAACACAATTCTAGAGCTACAAATTTGAGAGCATTCTTAGGAATTCAAGTAAGCTCTAACCTTTTCTTAATTATGTTTTCTTATATGTTAATTCCTATAATTAGCATGGTAATTAGTGAGTAGTTACTTATCATCTTCTGAGGTTTAATTATCCTAGGGGATTATTTATCCATAATATCACTGTTTACATTAGATATTGAATCTCTGAGCTAGTCCCACCATTTATCATGTTTGTAGAATTGTCGACCCTACAATTACATGCGATATGGAAATCTGCTAGAACATCTAAGAGGATTTCCCGTAGGTAGACCTAGGAGAATCAATTGGTGGGTCTTATAGGAGTTCGAGAGAACATTACCTGATCCGGTAGTAGCTATTGCTTGTTCATTATTACCTCACAGAAGTTGTATCTAGTGCACGGGAGGGCCTAGCTGTGAGTTACCTGGTGAGAGTGAGGACGGTTGTCTGAGAGGAAACCAGACCAACTTCAGTGCATACATCTAACTTATAGCATATGAGAGTATAAATAATCCTTGAAATTAGGCTAAGTAACTAGAAGAACCTTTATCAATTGGCTAAAACCTCATTCTCAACTCTTGTCTTACTAGTTACAATCAAACCTTCTACATATCGATAGGAGATTCACCTATAACTGACATATTCACACACACTCTCTCTTAGGTTCGACCCTCACCAATCTAAGCCACTATACTAGGATAGATAGATTGTGTGCTATAGTGAGGAAATATAAATAGTTAAATTTGGATGTGATCAGAATGCGAAGTTGATTGGAATGCTCCTAGTTCCGCATCAGGATTTTTGAAGTGTGTTCCAACCAAGGGAACACCTAGTGCAAGCTTGGGAGTCAAGCAATAAGGGACCGTGTTATGGAAACCACTGCACCAAAGAGGCCCCTACCCGATGTCACGCCCCCTCTTCACCCCGATCCTTCCGTGCCTGAGCGAGGGGGTGACATAAGTAAACATCACCATCAAACATCACCCTACATTGAACAATAAGGTATCTCTAAGTCTTTACAATTCTTTGAAGATCATAAGGTAATTACCTCTACTTAAGCTTACATTGTGAATTATAGACTTCATTTTACCTTGCCTACCTAGTTCTTCATCTGAGTATGTCCTGCTGGGTGTTTTATGATGATTGTGTACTAAGCATGCTAGTATCAATTCTTTCTATGTTTGATGAATGCTCATTGATAAAGAGGAGCATGAATGTTTATGATATCATAATTGCATATTGAGTTGAATGTCATGTATCATATATCATGAAGCACCTTTCACATTACACCCGCATCCTATGAATGAAAAACATTTAGGTGTAGTGTCCAGATGTATGTTCCATATGCTTCATGACCTTATGCTCATTTCACATGACACTTTAGCTCAGTATCTGCTATGCTTCTTTGCACATCGTGTCTCCCTTTCATTCTTGATGCATGCTTCAGTCAGTGTCATACACCTTTGCAGGACTTGCATAATATTTATCTTTGCGCTTTTATAAACATTTGTGAGACATGGATGACTCTCTCCTAGAGTGATGCATGTTGATTTTTGCATACCTTGTTGCACACTCTGGATCTTCTATTTATTGAATATCTTTCTAGGTATTTTGTTGAAAGAAAGAGAGAGTAGACCAACTCTTCACCATGGAAAGACTCTGGAGTTGATTTGAATACAACTCCCACCTCAAAGGAATTACAGGGGCCTAACTTGTCCCCCAAGGTACGCTCTTCCAATATACCCTTTTTATTTCCCTTTCCAACGTATGCAGACATTCTATTAATTGAGTTTGGGGGGGATTTGCTTGTGAATCATGTGGGAGTTGGTTGAGTATGCCTAATGATGTGTTTACATTCCTTGAACATCGATCCATGCTACTTTTACATTGTCTTTAATGATGCATGATCTCTATGTTTTTATTAGTTGGTTGATGTTTAGGACCTGTGTTAATAATGAAGCATATAATCAATTTAGTGGTAGAATTGTGTTCTCAACATTTTGGATGGAGACTTTTTACCCGATGAGATGTTTGGGCCAAAATTAAAAAAAAATCAAATAGAGAGTGAATTAGTCTTTGTTATGATTATCTTGTCTAATGTACGAGCTAGAACTTGCTTGCTTGAACCATTTAAATTCACACATGTTGTATGAATAATCGGGAAGACGATGACAAATTAGGAATGATCCACTTGACTAAAATAGCCAACCTGAACATTAATTCCACTAGATTACCCTGGTTAAGCCTTGAGCCTATTCATTCTTATAACCACATCTTAAGCTAATTCATTCACTTATAACATCCTTTCATCCTTGTACTTCATGTGCATGCTTGGTGGGCTTTAGGTGCTAAATATTAGGATGTGTGTACAATTTGGGTTTGGGTGAGTCTTTCTACAGTTGTTGAGCTATATGAGAGTGAAAAGAGCATCCTTGGACAGTAAGTAAATATGTGCCTAGTATTGCAATTAGAAAATAAATGCACCGAGTATGAAAATAAAAATATGAAGAAAATGGTGCAAAGTGAAAATTTCAAGAAAAAGGCACTTGAGCATAAAGAAAGATCCAAGGATGACAAAACAAAATTGAGAGGTTGAATTATGTGCTAATGTACTGAAAAAGTGAGTGAGAGTTACAAAAGAGCGAGTGGGTTTGGGATTTAGTCTGTAGACTTTAGTGTCCAACTTACATGTTCATGTAAGTCTTAAGCTCTACTCATATACATAGCTTCCAACAGAATTCCTCTCACACCAAGTCTGGCCTCATTACAACCATTGCAAAGATCATCCGACCGAGGAAGCATATGACATCCCTTGGGACAATGGTGGATGAGTTTCGGTTTTTTGGAAAGCTTATGGAATGAAGGCATTAGACAAGATCACATGCACATATTCACTACCCTTTTTGATGAGAGATAAACACTTAGGGAGTGACCCTTTATTTACTTCATTGAGAACATAGTTCTAAAACTTGATTGTTCATGTGAATCTTTATTGACATGCGGTCTTGAATCATGAATTGACTAAAGTAGACATAAAGGAAATGAGAAATTAGAGATTGTAGATGTGTGCATTGCTAGGGAATAGAAACAGTTTGGGTTTGGGGTGTGATCAGTGTTCAAACACACACACTTTCCCATCATGTTTAAGGTAGCAAATGCATCATTTACGCATCATTATCATTAACGTTATGCACTTTACTTGCGATTCTCATATCTTGTAGGTGCAACATGTTGAGGTGTGAAAAGGAGTCAATTGAGCACAAAAGAAGGTTCGAGATGAGGTATCATGAGTTGCAGAGCATTCAAGACCATCTCAGATTAAAGTGGAGAGTTGGAATTCAAGAGAAGAGTTGGAGAGGACCAAAATGCATAATTTAGAAGGATGAAGGGCCACAATGGAAGAAGCAAGGCGCCACTTCAAGGCGCTAGTCAGCCGCCTGAAGGTGGCACCACTAATACATAAGGCGCACCCCCGGGGCGTGGGTACTGGTGCCTCCCATCCTTCTAGGCGCATGGAGTTGCACATCCAAGGTGCATCAAATGGCACCTTGAAGTAATCCAAGCGCATCAACCAGCGCCTCTAAGGTACACCAAGCTTGCGCCTCATGCTAGCCCGACGTAACTCAAAGGCGTGAGTACTTCCGCCTCCAAGTTGTCCAGGCATGAGTCACAGGCGGATCTCCAAGACACAAGTCCAGCCGCCCCTCCAAGGCGTGGCGGCACTCCTAGGCGCAAGTATGGGGCCTCATACTCCCCCCTCCAACCTTCTCTTTCTTGACAGATTTTCATCTTTATCCGAATTAATTGGCATTTTCGGACCAGTTTCTCCGCTCTAGTTCAGTTCTAGGTACCCAACCTGTTAGGGGTATTCTAGTACTTTAGAATTAGTATATATAGGGCTTTAGATTCATATTTCAGACCTCCGGATTTGAGGGTCTTTTTGCTAAGGTTTAAGGCCTTCAACCCTAATTTATGAGGGGTTGAAGGCTCTAACTTGTGGATCTTCAATTATCGGGTGAATTCTAACCATATGCTATTTCTATTTAATCATTTTAAGTTGCTATTAAATGTTGAGCATGTCTATGTTTAACTTTAATAGAGTTAGGGATGACATGTCATAGTATATCTCTAGATTAGCTTAGGGTGCAAGTAAGCTATTTCCATTATTATGCATGTTTGATATTAATTCTGAGGACTTCTGTCATGTGTGGTATGTTGAATGATTCTTGTTCATGCTTACTCCTGTAGGTGCTCGATTAAATTTCCGAGGGGAATTTAATTGGCATAATATTTGTGGAATTGATAGATTAGGTTTCTAAATATCAGGTATGACTTTAGTAAGTTAATTGGTGATTAGTTTAAGTGTCGTAATTCCTCAAAAGTGAGTATTGGATCACGAGAGTGACTAATTTCACTTTAGTTGAGAGGTGTGTTGCTTGCCCGAGACAGAAGTAACCCAACTTAGGTTAACCATCTAAGAGTCAGAGATGACCTTGGAGGGTTAATGGATAAAGACCTCAGGATTTAGTCTTGGACCACGAGAGTGTATAAGCTCATTCCAGTCATAACAGTGTTGCTTACTCGAGAGAGGGGTGACACGGTCATGGTAATCCACCTCGAACATGATAAGGAAATTGCTTGCATGAACCCTCACTGAAATGATGTATTGATTTAGATTCGGTAGTTAGAATTCCATGTCCCTCAGTAATTTGTGGTAGTTTAGGTTGTATGTGTGTTTATGATATTGAATGCCTTAGGTTCTGATCCTAGTGGATCAGATGATTGATTTCGGAAGAGTCAGAGATAACCGCCATTGTCAATTGGTGGAGTTAGAGATAGTCTGCCTCTAGGACACAAGATTAGTAGCACATGCATGATCTTTAGTACGCACAATGCACTTTGAGAACCCATGATTGAAATCCACAAGTGATGTCTTCATTCCCCTCCAGTCATTTATTCATATTTTCTTGCTTGCATTCACGTTCACAACTTGCCTATCATCATCTCGCCTGCTATCTTTTGTATTGCATAGTAGATTAGAACACACATTACATATTTGTACTCTAGGCGCTCAGATTCTCTTAGATTCGATCCCTCATTTAGAGCCATTATACTATGATAAGACAGAGTTAAGGCTAATGAAGTGTTTATAAATTTATTTAACTGTTATTGCTTGAATCCATGTTTTGATTCGAATACACACCCCTAAAAGTGTTAATATCAAATTAGGAAGGTTCCTTAGCCTCGGCTTAGAGAGAAAGGTTTATTTCCTAAAATGGTAAGAAAGTTCTCATCATCATCAACTCATCATCCACATTTCAATATCAGTCAAGATTTTTCACTCAAAGGCAAGGAAGGTTCCTTAGCCTAGAGTAGTGGAAAAGTTTCCACTATTCAACTCAATAGGAAGATTCTTATGGAGAGACGCAAGGAAGGTTCCTTTGGTTCACAGATAATGAGAAGGTTTTTGTTATCTTATTTCAATAGTCATTCATCAACTTTTACCGAGCATTGGGAAGGTTCCCAATCTCGCATTCTTGGGGTAAGGAAGGTTCCTTAACCTTGAATAGCGGGAAGGTTTCCCCTATTCAACTCAATGGGAAAGTTCCTATTGAGAGAAACAAGGAAGGTTCCTTTACTTCACGAATAACAAGAACGTTCTTCTTATTTGAACACAACTTTCAACAGTCAGTCATTCAACTATTTTTGTTGAGTATTGGGAAAGTTCTCAATCTCGTATCTTTGGGGTAAGGAAGGTTCTTTAACCTCGAATAGTGGGAAAGTTTCCACTATTCAACTCAATAAGAAGGTTCTTATTGGGAGAAGCAAGGAAGGTTCCTTCGGTTCACGAATAATGACAAGGTTCTTGTTATTCGATCTAATCCTATCAATCATCAACTTTTTGCCGAGCATTGAGAAAGTTCTCAATCTCGCATCTCTGGGGTAAGGATGTTCCTTAATCTCGAATAGTGAGAAGGTTTCCACTATTTAACTCAATAGGAAGGTTCTTATTGAGAGAAGCATGGAAGGTTCCTTCGCTTCATAGATAATGAGAAGGCTCTTGTTATCTGATTTCAACTGTCATTTCATCAAATTTTATCGAGCATTGGGAAGGTTCTCAATCTCACATCTTTGGGGTAAGGAAGGTTCCTTAACCTCGAATAGTGGGAAATTTCTCTTTATTCAACTCAATAGGAAGGTTCTTATTGAGAGAAGCAAGGAATGTTCCTTCGCTTCACGAATAATGAGAAGGCTCTTGTTATTTGATCCAATCACACCAATCATAAACTTTTTGTCAAGCATTGGGAAGGTTCCCAATCTCGAATTTTGGGGTAAGGAAGGTTCATTAACCCGAATAACGAGAAGATTTCTGCTATTCAACTCAATAGGAGGGTTCTTATTGAGGTGAATGAAAGAAAGGTTTCGTCCCTTCACGGGTAACGAGAAAGTTCTCATCATCTGATCACTACATTCATCACATTTATTTGAGGAAATGAGCAGGTTCTCGTCCTCACATCTTTTAGGGGCTAAGAAAGTTCTTTAGCCTCTGATGGTGGGAAGTTTTCCATCATTAAACTCAATGGGAAGGTTCCTGTTGAGTAGAGCAAGGAAGGTTCCTTTGCTTCAGAAAGATAAGAAAAGTTTTTTCCTTTCACGGATAATGAGAAGGTTCTCGTTATTCGTCGGATAAAACTTGGGGTCATCTTACTTTTCATGCTCTATGTTCCATGAATCACGCAAAGGGGGCAGCTGTTGATACCCAATTTTATCCGGACTATCTGATTGAGTCTAGGACAGAATTTTCAGGGCTATTCTGGTCGGATTTAGATATTTAGGTAATTGTGAGTCATAAAATATAAAACAAAAGTGAAAAAAAAAAGGAAAAAGACAAAATGAGAGAATTTAGTTAGGGACTTGATTGAATTAATGTTGGTTTTAGAGCGGGATGGTGGCAAATTGCTCCAAATTTGACTTAATTTACAAGCTTTCACATATCCATCCTCATGAAAATTTGGTGGAGAAATCCTACCCAAAATTGGACTCCAATTCCTACTCAACCTCTTCCATCCTAACCCTAATCCTTCGGTATAAGTAGAACCTTCATTAGCAGCAAGAAAAAAACGAAAAACACTGCTTAAAATCACACGAAAGCTGCTACCAGATCTTCATTCCAGAACCTTCGTCCCTATGCCTTCGATCCTTCAATCCAGCCTCTCAACCGCTACAAATTAGTCTCCTAGATCCGCCTTGCGCTTATGAGGCCGAACCTATCCTCAATTTCGCTGGAGGCCACGTCAATCGATAGAATCTGTCACCGACCCGGACGTTGACCCGTTGTGCAACCCGGAAGAATCAGGCGATTTGGACCTCTCCGCTCGCTCCCAGCGCCGCCGTTCCACTCCTCCGTCGCCGCCTGGTCGATGCCCGCTACTCCCGCCGACCAGAGACTCCATTTTGGCCGAGACCAGATTAGCCTCGTCGTGCTTCAAGCCTGCACCTACGCATTCTGCCTTTTTTTTTTTTTCTTCTTCTTTTTTTTTCGCGTCAGACTTCATCCATTCAGGTAATACTGGAAATGAGGAAGCACACCCCATATAATTTATAGATATAACAGTCAAACGGCACTTACATGCATATTCAGGCTCTTTACAAAAAGAGCAACCTGAATAAAATGAAAGTATTAAAGCTCATAATATTCTAGTTACAGATTTACATTAATCTAATAAAGACTATGTTAGAAACTGTATGCAAAGACTACAGCTGAAACATATGTTCAAAAACTCTTGCTTGTGCTGCTGCCGAATAAACATGAAGCAGAAGCGATCAAAAGGGCAGCTCCTAAGGTCTGAAGCTTTCACTGTACTATGGATTCGAATATAGGTGGGGTGCTGCTTGTCATTGAAGCAGTTCAAAAAATATCAGTGAGAGTAAGTCGGTTTCTATCTTGTATCATCCGAATTGCTTCCTCTGAAACCTGACAAGCTGATCTTCTCTGATTCCGAAACTTTCTGTTATTACGTTCTTGCCAAATCTGATAGACTACCGCTGCTAGGATACTTCTCCTTAA
>JBBYHH010129911.1:0-14487 GCA_038382905.1 Daphne laureola
GGCTGGAAGAATGGTAGAAGAAGAAGAAGAGGAGGAGGCGGAAGAGAGGAAGAAGAAAGGAAGAGAGGCAGAAGAAGATGAATAGAGTGGAGCACGAAGGAAAAAGGAAGAAAAAGTTACCAGACAGTTTTTTTTTTTTTTAAGTTTACCACGGCCTTACCGCTCTCCTGGCCGCGGTAAACGCTACCGCGATCAAAACCGCGTCCAGTTACTACGGCTGAGGCATTACCGCGGCCCTTTGCGCGGTAAAGACCGCGGTAAAACTCCTCCTCCCCACGTAGTGGTTTTCTTTTTCTTTTCTTTTTTCCCTTGTATTGCGTTTCATTTCTCTATGAAAATTATTTTATTTATATTTTGATTTTTGAAATAATTTTATTCTCTATTTGTTTTATTATTTAATATCCATGTGTTTTTTGTCTACAATTTGCACATACATTATCCGGAACTTTTTAAAATGTGTCTGATAGTGGATTATAGTATGATGACTTTATTTTTTTTCTCTTCATTTTTTTTTTTGTGAATGATTGAGAAATTAAAGAACTTGTCAATTATGAGTAAAAGTATCTATAAAGTTTTAAAATTATAACATGTCAATAATTTCAAACAAAAACCATATAATATTAAACACATATGGTCAATTATGTTCTCATAACAACATGTCATAGGTTCGTAGATATTATAATATGTTCAGATAATGTGCGAGTAATATTCAGACTATCACCCTAGCAGGATCTGAGAATTACATGAAAAAAAGCTCATATAAATGTAACACTAAATAATCAAAACCGGTTAAAAAAACTATCACAAACGTCTTGCATATTATCACACAATGTTTCAGTATAAAGTCAGACAAAATTATCGTATATCCTCATACATTACTCTCAGACAATACATTGAAAAAATCATATAACATCAAGCATATTGTCAGACAAACCCGTAAAATTATTATTCATTCATTCAAGTAGAAACAACTAATCGTCTAAAACAAAAACAAATGGGTAATACAATTTTTGCATACAATCATTCACACAATAATTTCATATGATCAGACAATAATTTGTATATGATCAGACAATATAGATATATTATAATGCATATATATGATCAGACAATTTACATTCAATTCCATATGATAAAAAATGTCAGACAATAATTTTATATGATCAGATAATAATTCATATATGATGAGACAATATAGATATATATATTATACATGTATATGATCAGATAATTTACATCAATTATCACTTATCAGAATTGACGGAACCGTTACTAGGTAAACTTTACCTAGGTGAATATAACTCAAACCCCAATTAGGCAGTACTTAAATTAATTGATTAATTAATTAGAGTTGAAGAGATGTGGGAAGAGCTGCCGGCTGCGGTGGCTCAACTATCTCACGACAGTTTTTGTGAAGAAGAAGGCAGAATCATCTGCAGCCTCTATGTTAGAATCAGGAGCAAGTACGTAGATATATTTGACTTATACATATATATGCATACACATACATAGTACTCCTCCATCATTGATTATGATCATGTGTCCGCGTCTAATTCGTCTTTGAGCTCGGCTGAAGGTGTAAATATTATCAATGGAGGAATGAACTACTCGTTTGCAGCTGAGGAAACTAAACTATCATGATTCGAAGCAACAGCAGGTGGTGGATCATCAAGAGGGGCTGACTGATGACCAGCAGCTGGGGAAGTCTGGAGGAAGGGAGGGGTTGGATTCTCAAGTTGGGTCGAAAGGAGTTCTATTGGAAAAGGGTTAGGGTGTACCATTTGCCCTACGGATGCAGCTATATTTCTACGACGTACGTTATGTGTCTTGATCCACCATCCTTACGGGATGATTACACTCCACAATCTTGGTTGATGTTTCCCATTCGTATGCTTAATTTGGTGTTGAGTATAAGTGTGGAATCCCACTCTTTGCTCTCCAGTATTTTCAACTATCTACTTCTTTCTACTACTCTAGACTAGAGTGTCTTTAATTTCACCATAAGGTTTTCTTTTCAAGTCATTCTTTGGTTGTTTTTCCTGTTAAGTTTTTGTTTGTTCGATATGACTTCGTTTTTTATTGGTTTGTATCCTCGTTTTATTTGATTCGAATAATTTAAAACTATTTTGGGATTAATTTGAATATTATTAACAGAGTTATGGTTAAATTGAATGTTACTTTTAATTAAATGGTAACTTAATTAACATGAAGGTAAGAGTAAGATCCCAATTGAACATATATATATAAGTTAAACAATTTGAGTAGAATAAATTTTAAAAAATAACCATAACGACAGTGAAACTTAAAGAACCAGAAGTGAAGTTATATAACACCTATTACTATAAACATTCATTAAGAATAAGATGTTGAGAATCATAACTAATAAGGTAAACATAATGTGGAAATCTTTCACATAAGAATGTAACAATTTCCGGATACGTTTCCAAATTATAGAAAAACGTAGGAGATTTAGGTTCCGTTTGAGAATAACGGTTTCAAATAATTATAGTGTTTTTTTTTAATAATTTTTCAATGATCAAAATCAAATAACTATATCTAATCGTAAAAAATTACACGTGGATAGCTTTTTAAAACTTTTAAAAAAATGTTGCCAAACACATTCTTAATTTCAAGGATTGGGACTGTATGATATCAATAATAAAATCTTTTGAGGTTGCATTTGAAGAAAAAAAATAGTAAAAGATTAAAAATTCTTTCGGAAAAGTTTTACAAAAAGTGAGCATATCAAATATTGGAGATGCTCTAATTACCTCTTTGTATCGGTGCTTTGATCTTTATTACTTTCCTCTAGGGGTCATATCTGTTTAAAAAAAAAAAAAAACCTAAAATATGTGATTTCTACATTACATCCGTCGAACTTGGCGTTGATGTATTTGTAGTAGAAAGGTTGTGGGTGGTTATAAATTTCCTAAGAGACGGTAAAGTTGTTTTTATGTAACATTTTGTAGGGACTTGAACATGCAAATGGAGTAATAGACTTCCTAGAAATTTGTTTTGGGTACTTACTTTATGTCAACAGTAATAACTTGCTTATTAGTGACAAGTCATGATTCAATGGGGTGATGGTAATGATTTAAATAAAAAAAAATATTAATTAAAATTGAAATTAAATAATATATATTCAATTAAATCAATTTTATTTATTTTGTGTTGAATTAATGAATAATAATTAAAATTATCTTTAATGAATTTAATATTTATTTATTTGGGGTAAGTAATGATTCTAAAATATATACATCTAATCCACTATCGATGAGGAAAAAAAATTCATCATTTTTTTTATTGATACCGAGAGCCTATAAATTTAATACTATAAAGTATAACTAATTCATAAATTTATTTTAATAAAATGCTAATAACGGAAACAAAGTTTCACCCACATTATGTATTGATGTGTAGTTTTCTTTTATCAATACTTTTCTATGAAAATAAATATTAAACCCAGTTAGTATGAAGTATAATTAGGTTAAGAATTAGTATTTAAATATTAAATTGGATTGAGATTTTTTCAATTTAAACTAATTTTAATTTCAATTTGAATTAACATAAAAAGAAAAATATAATTAATCTCAAATTAACCTAAATATACCCTATATATCCTTATATTTTTTAAAAAAATAGGGGTGGGCGGCTGCCACCCCTGTCCCCATATACCTCCGCGACTGTTGCTGATATGCTTCTGATTACCCGGGAAAAACAAAATTCTTAATTTTCATAAATAAAAAAAAAACACAATTCTTAAAGAGAGAGAAGGGGAGTGGGGAAGAAAAAAAAGAGACAACGAAGGAGTTTCAAGGCCTTAGGAGGAGGGGAGGCCCAAACTAATTCTCAAAATCGAAGGAAGGAAGAAATGTATGGTCCATGAAAGATTGGGCTTAAGCCCGGAAAACGTCCGATCCTGTTTTATTTTTCCTAACCGCTAAACCCTACAGACAGATAGGAAGACGCGATGAAGAAGACGATGACCTGGTAAATCGAAGGAATCATATTTGCGCAACCATGGCGGTCTTCGCCTTCTCAACTTTGCTTCCTGGTCTGAAATTTCGACAGCTAAATCAGTTTGAGCACCATCCACATCGTCGCAGTGGACCCTCCTCCATCTCGAATCACCCAACGCTGCTGCAACTTGGTTGCATGAATCGGCAACAAATCTCACAATCCGGTGAGCCAAACAGGGTGCAGGATCATCTGAGTGGTGCTAAAGAAAAGTTCTGGAATTCCATTCAGGAACTTCTGAAGATGTTTCGATGGGACAAAGCTGCAGATAAGATGCAGGAGCGGTTACACAAGGCTTTGAAGTGGTCTCTGGTAGCATTATTGGCGTTTAGCTCTTTGTCAGACGCCGTTTATGCCATCTACAGGGATCAAGAACTCATCATTCCTTTGGGTCTGTTTGTTGGATGCTTGTTAGCTGATTTTGTTAAAGAGATATCAGAAGAGGCGGTGGGAAGCACAGTGAAAGGTTGGCAGCTTCTGGCCATTGCTTCTGTCTTTCTTTTCTTCAAGTTCATGTCTCTGCAATTTGCCCTGGGCCCTCGTGTGTTCCTTTTACATGTTGCAAATGGTGGGCTGATGCAACTTTTTTGGATTTGGAGAAATTCTGTGGTTAGAGTTCCAGATGGGAATGAGACCAACTAATGAGTGTGATCAAAATTTTCTCAATCTCAATTTGCAGATTCTATTGTTCGTCCATGTTAAGTAGAGTAATCATTTTAACTTGAAAAAATCATTAGCCATTTCCTAAAACCGTACATGTTAATTCTGCGATATCAAACTTGTAATGGGTCACAATCAGAACAATTATCTCATTTCATTATCATCTCTTAATATTTTACATGAAAATAGAAAAATCTATAATGATAAGATTTGAAATTTCATCTCATTATCTATTTTAAAAAAAGTTAGACAGGTAGGACATCGGTGTAAAAACTTTGTCACTGTTTTTTACATGAATTTATAGTGTCAACTAAATTTTTATAATTAATTGTCACTGTAAATTTCATGTGACCCTAACGTAGTTGATTAAGTTGCTGATGATGATGAGTTTAAGAATTCTACAATAGCTCCCTTACAGTGTTGTTAATTTACAGAAGTTAGTATCCCTAAACTAAAGAGAAGTCAGCTTTGTACCTACAAAGATTTCTTTCAACCTCGCCTACTTTCTTTTCTTACAAGTAATAGCTCCAAAATCGCCTTGTTGCCAACTGTAGTACAGCAGAGCTTTGTTTCACAGCCATGGACAAGCAATTGTGTTGCTTCAAGTCATTAATCAGTATCTGAAAGTGAAGGGGGGCTGCAGCTCAACCATGGAAGTTTTCTTACAGATACGTGTTTAGGGACCACTGCGGGACATTGATTTTCTTGGTTCTTCGTGTTTCATATCATTATGAACGGACCATGATTTACTTTCTTCAAACAGTTCCTTGCCTGACAGAGAATTCAAGCAATCAATCAATGGTTATCAGGAAATGCGAAATGTAAGAAGCAAAGATATGGGCTAAAACAAACCTCGCTGCAGTGATTCACGGTCACTAAAACCGCCATGTGTGCTTTCACAAAAATCTCGAGTTGTTACAGGCAACTGGTCATATGAAGATTTGAACTGCTCGTAAATCTCTGTAAGCCTCCCATACTGCCGGTCTTGTAGATCCATCTCAATAAGCAGCTGCAGCAAAACATCACCAATTAGCTGTTTCATAGAATACCAACCTTTCTTTTTTTGGATAATTAGGGGCGGGAATGATGGTGGTAGGACTTGAACTCAAGACCTCAATCTTGTGTTCTTAAAGCTTAACCACTAGATTAGAGGTTGAAGACAGAAAAGCAACCTTCTTAAATTGCCCTCAACAGATGTGTTTGTATGATGTATGCATGCACGCAAACACACCCGCAGGTGTTTTGAATTTTGGTAGAGGGGAAGAATATTTAAGTACCTCTGCAGGAGTCCTGTGAAAAAGAGGAAGAAACCTTTGCCTGCAGTACTCATTGAACAGTAGAGTCAGAATAATCAATGGAATTGTGAATCCAGTTGCAACAGTAGATTCCTTTATCCCGAAAACACCTAGGGCTATGATCTGGCTCAACACCAACGAGAAGATTGTTGCATTGTGAGCAATTGGCCAATACTGCCCCCAGCTCTCGTATTTCGGAATGTAGACATTGAGAATCTGTATTATAATTGAACCAAAGTTAACTCATTATCAGCTAGTGATGAATTTTAGTAATGTCAGTATTCCTAATTCCTTGATTTTGACTTCATCTAGAATCAAAGATAACTTCAACGAAGTTACTAGATCTGCTAAACACATAAAACATTACTGATAAGGATCTGTTAAATTATACTGTATATGGTTAAACGAGTACCTGGTTTTTGTAGATGACATAGGCGAAAAAGAAATACACCAGCAAAAAGGGTAATATCAAGGGCGTCATGATAGAACAAGTGAAGCCAAGGAGACTAAACAATAGAACCCTTGGAACTTCTGTATAGAAAGGGAAGGAGTAGGTGCCACTGGTTAAATGATCTTTATTCTTCTTCAGCACGTACTTTTCAATTAGATTCCAAATAAGTGGAAAAAGTTGCATCAATTCACAAGCCAAGCCTGCCCAGCCAGATGAGAAGATGTATGTCATGAAGAAGGTAGCCTGCAGTTATTGAGAAAGGTTAATGAATTTCTGTGCTTGGTTAGATTTCTCCATTTTCCTTTATGGCCCCAAGGAGGAAAATTTTGTTTAGTTACATGCCAAAACAAGAACCAACAATCTCACTTTCTAAACAGCATCACTTGACATTTCATAGGAATCAGTATCCTAGTTGTAATACTTCAGGAAAATGAAAAATAATTAAAAGATGCTGACATAAAAAACAAATTGGGGGGAGGGGGGTGCGAGTGAAAATTTCTTGTAATCTAATTTTCCAAAGGGATGTCCCAGTCCCACTCACAGTTCTCACAAAACCACTTTTATATGCTTTAAAAAATTTAAGTTTTTACTTTCCAGATTTTAGCTTCCTTAGAATACTACTTGATTTAAATCCTTAAACCAAAGAATACTTAAGTTTATCAGGACATTTAACGCTACTCCAGCAATCAGTTGAAGCATTAACTAATATCCAAGAAGGAAAGTGAAGCCACCTGGACGGGCACAGCTTGAGCGAGTTCTTCAGGCAAGTCCCTAGGACTTGTTAAAGCATGCCATTGATGGATGACAGAGCCAGAAAATACATTAACAAAGAACACATTCAAGATTGTGAAGAACAAAACTTTGATACATGCGCTTATCTTCCTCCCACCTCGTGAAGCTGGCCCCTCCAATGCCGAAAATAGCATCATTGTTGGTGGTATAAAATAAAGAAATAATATCAGAATCACACTAGGTAAGTAGCCTGTTACCAGTCTATTAATCAACTTCCTGCATATCACCAAATTAAGTGTATGAGCAAACATAAAACTATTTTTCTTATTTAACTTCCCCAGTAGCAAATGTATCATAAAATGGCATCAAGTTTTTTTTTTTCTTTTCAATGTGCAATAAACTTTTAGAGCCAGGAGATCAATGCAGTATTCTAATTATCCTGAATAATAGTACAGTACGTTGATATCTGAGTGCAGATAATATACTACGCATCAATAAACAGCCACGGAAAATGATTATATCAGCCAATGTATGGAGAAATTATGTGGAAGTGTAACATTCAATCTAAGAAGTGGCATAGAAATGTAATGAAGAAAACAGTCCATTTAATGGCACTCACTTTTCTAGAAGTTTTCTGAGGGAGGGAAATGCTGATGACAACTTGTTTAGTTGAGTCAAGCCCTGTACAAAAGTCACCGGGAAGATGAACAAGACCATGATGAAACCAGAAGCCAGAAATGTAGCTAATTTGCGGAGCCAAAGTTGTTTGTAAGGTATACATAGATTGGCCCAATAAATATCAAGAGGTGCTGGGGCCATTTCTGTCACCCAGAGCATTGGATCTGATGACAATGGATTTCGTGCTGCCATAGTAGCAGCAAAACGAGACCTCAGGAAGACAAAGGCAGCTGCGCATTCCTGTATTGAAAATAAGACCCATCAGGTAACACTATAAAACAAATACAGGAATTTCCAGAGATCGCTACTGTAATAACAGTAAGAAACAATAGAAGCCAGAAGACTGAAACATATCAATCTTGAAGGACTAAAAGAGAAATATCTGGCAACAACCTACTAACGACTTTCAGCAAAAAAGGAAGAATCAGGAAACCATCCTATATGAAGTTGTCAGCAACAGAACCTTTTATATAAATTAAATGATTCCATCATATCAAATATGAACCTTATCTTTTCGAACCATATCCAGATCTCCAAAGATTACTCTATGGCTGACAGGTTCTTGTTGCTTCGACAGCATCTTGAAAGAATTCGAAGTTCCTCCGCAAGCAAAACAAGGCATAATTTTTTCTTTGCACTGTGGCTCAAAAGTAACAGATCTAAGCATTTGGGACATTTCCATTGCATCATTCTGCAAATAAAACTTACTGTAATTATTCATAGAGTGCAACAAATGTTACTAAAAAAGCAGAAGATGCATAACATGCATTTAATGCAAGTGAAACCCAAACATTTTTAGGAACAAGAGTAAATACTTAAACTTGAGAAAACCCAAAATAATATTTTCCCAGGCATGTTCGTACCAAAAGTCTATCAACTGCGCCTTCCAGGTAGACCATTTGGTGTTGCAAGTAGCTAGATGCATAATAGTGTGTGAAGTACTTTTTCACGGTATCACTGTATGACTGGTCTGGGGACCATGGGATACTACGAACAAGAACTGTGAAAAAGCTTGGGCACGAAGATGACCCAGCAATATTTTGTAGCCTCATTATAGTGATGCTTCGGTATTCCTGCAGAAAGTAGCGGCATCGAGTGAACTGGCAGAACCTTAACAGGGCTAAAATTTACTAACTACTTTTGAACTGCAAACAAGTGGTGATGTATCAAAAAATCTAATCTTACCAAGTAAAGAAGAACACATGCTGAGCTGGTTATCACATATAATGCAAGACAATGAACCCAAAGCCTGAAAAGCAATGGATATTAAGAAACAAAATGGATAGAAATGCTTTAAACAGTGGCCACATTGTTCTAAACATGAGTCCACTGAAAATGTATTTTCTTATAGATAAATGCTTGCAGGATTTGTCCAAGAGAATAGCCTGCCAATTGCTCATACCATTTTGAACCTACTCTCAGGTTTGCAATTGAAAAGACTTCCAATGATAATGAATGAAGTGACTTGCGAGGCATCTGATCTTGTCCATAATAATTGACTGGAAGAACCAGGAATAGGCAGATGGTTGAGGAAATGAAGAACACCCGAATACTGTGAGAAGAAAAGAGAACTGGTGCAGTTAATAGAGAGCAAAACAAGAAACACTAACAACAAAACAAACTATGGATGAAAATAAAAACATTGGAGTTTGTAAAACCAGTAATGGGAATTAGGATGCAAAGGCACGGAAACTATTACTTCCTGGAGAAGTTTTGATTACCAGAAAACAACTATTCTCACGAAAACAACAGCATCCAGACCACCTACAGCCATCACTTCTTCCTCAGGAGTGTCCCAGGCCCTAAGTAACCAGTCTGGTGTTGGCATGAACCTTTCAAGACAAATAGGGCCTGAATGTTCCGCACGTCCTGCAGCAACCCTCCTACCGGCATAGACATTCACAAACACCGGTTGTTTTCTCAAGATCGAAAAGAGTGAGAAAAGCACCACACACACGGCTATATTGATTCCCGCAGAAGTTAAAAGTGCAGCCAAGTCCATCTCACCCAGGAATCGCAATGCGTCCTATTTCTAAGGCACGCCTCCCTTCATTCAGGGAAATCAAAGAATGCGCAAACAGAATCAGACCGGAGTAATCTAAGAAACACCTGAAATCAACACCAAAGCTTCAATGAACACGAAACTCCAGATTTTATCACAAATCTATCATTCGGTTCCGTAATCTAATTTATTTCTTCAGAAAATCGCAATAAAAAAACATGAACCATATTTCATCTGAATCATGCCTCACGGAAACTGTACGGTTGGTAAGAACCACCCAGACATTCTAACATTTAAGACAAAACCACCGGATAAATAAACCAACCAACCATTCAACTTCACATACAACAGGTCAACCGAATTCCCCAAAAAATCAAAATCGATTCAACCCTAAATCTTAAAGCGACGAGGAATTTTGCGCATCCGTCTGGAACGGTTCGCGATTCTCGGTGTTTTGGGAAGGCATAGATTCTGGGAATTATTTGAAGGAGCAATAGAAAAGCGACACTCACTGATAATATCCAATTTCTGATGTGGCGGGAAACCGTCATCTCGTTGTTTGTAGGCGGTTATTTATTTATGTGAAACTACGGTCTTCTACTGCGTTTCATTCCGGAGGGAAGCCCAAATGTTGGCCCAATAAAATTCTTGGCCAAGAACGAGATTTGCAACGTCCAAAACGGGTTCAAAAGGCCCAAAATACATTATTAAGTACTCCTACTATTTAATTATCAAAGAATTGACATCATTGATAAAAAATGAATAAAGAGTTCCAATATTAGCCTCTTTTTTTTTTTTTTTGTGAAGGAGCACTTTAGTCATTAAAAAAGCTATCACATCTAATTAAACATTAATTAATCAATCAACTGAAATTTAATCCCAACTGAGTTGGCCTTAAACATCATGGTGCATGCAGCTAGCGCTGTTTTGGTTCATGATCTTGATTGCAGGACAACTTGAAAACCCACTTGGGGGGCTTATTCCTCCAAAACCCAAACCCCAAGTTTTGGTTGTGATCAACAAACGCCGTCTGCATCCGTCGCATCGCCACATCCAGTGTGTCCTTCTCCATGTTAGCGAAACAAACTCTAAACCAACCGGGCTCTTGGCAGTGACAAGGACCTCCCGGTGAGATGTTGAGTCCCACTTCGTTAAGTAGCCGCTTCCACAGATCGTTTTCTGCTTCAAAACTACTGCCGTCTGTCAGCAGATGTCGCATGTCAGCCCAGCAGAACAGCCCCGAGTTTCCCACCAAGCATTCTATTCCGGCGTGTCTCAGTCCCGCCACCGTCCTTTCCCTCCGCTTCTTCAACCTCCTCAGATTCTCTTTCGTGTACTTCCACGTGAACTTTTCGTTACTAAGCATTTGGGAGAGAAGGAACTGCGTTTGTGCCGACATGAGGCCGAAGCTGGACATCTTTGTCGCCGCCGACACGACGGCTTGGTCGTTGGAATAGATCACCCCGACGCGAAAACCAGGGAGGCCGAGATCTTTGGAGAGGCTGGACACCACGTGGATGCGCCCGCTCATCAAAACGCCGTCGGCGGCTTCGAGGAGGCTGACGAAACGCGGCGAATCGAAAACCGTGGCGGAATAAACCTCGTCGCTTACGATGTGGATTGTTTTGGAAGCAGCGAAATGGATGAGGTTTCGGAGCTCGTCCCGGGTCAAACTCGTGCCTAAAGGGTTTGAGGGATTAGTGACCAACACAGCTTTGACTTCCAGGTTCAGCTTCTGGGATCTGTGATATGCGTCCTGGAGAGCCGACATGGTGATTCTGAAGGCGTTGGAGCTGGAGCAGTGAATTGGGATAATTTCAACTCCGGTCCTCCATTTTAGATCCCTGTCAAACCCAGGGTAATAAGGCGTTGGTACGAGGATGGCTTGGCCAGGGTCAGCCAGGCAGAAGATAAGAGTCTCATTGGCTGAAGTTGCTCCTGCGGTTAGTACTACCTTCTTTGCATCCAACTTCAATTTGTTGTCTCTCACTTTTTCCATGTACTTGCATAGCGCCTGCATGTACACCAAATGGAGTGCATGCATGCATGGTTCATCAACTAATTCCAATTCCATTAAAATTAATTACTACATACATAAATAAAATGCATATGTATATATATATATATATATATATATACACACATGTTAATATTATTTTAAAAAAAATACTCCCCAATTGACTCCCACTAACAAATTAAGAGACCAGTTAACTAGCTAGCTATATATACCAAATTGTTATAATATGTACTAGTAGTAGTTATTAATTAATGGGACGTTAATTATCCAATTAAATATATTTAGTGATCAGTATATATACTAGCTAGTACTTACATTCTTGAAAGAAGGTAAGCCGTGGTAATCTTGAAACAAAGCCAGCTCTCTGAAAACTGATTTTCCCTTCCTTGTTAAACTCAAGGCCTCTGGGTTCTTGGCCAACCAATTTTCCATCAGGTCGAAAGAGAGCTGCAGAGAACATGCATGTAGTTAGGTTAATTAGTAGGTAAATTAAATTTGGTAATTTAATTAAGATGAGAAGAGGAATATAAATAATTAAATTTGAGGATGAATGAAATTAATGAATTAAAATGGACTTACTTGATTTTCAGCGAGTCCCATTTGAATGAGACCGTTGGGATTGAGAGTTTTGTGGTATGGATTGTTCTCATATGCTTGCCACCCAAAGAAGTATGAGGAGTCTTGGCCGTGAGAGTTGGAGCTGGCTTTGGTGGATAGCATTTTAATTAATTGCTTATATATATATATAATTAATCAAAATCTCGGCGGCTGGCCGACAATTAATTTCACTCACATGCAATATAATAAATACTGTATAATTAGACTATATATAGTAGTAGTGTATATATGATCAGTAGTGGTATCGATCGACGTTTCTTTTTGGATCCTATAATTTTCGGTTTCCTTTCTGTGTTTTGTAGCTAAGTAGCTGGGTAGGACTATACATGTGTGTGTTGGTGAGGAAATAGAGGAGCATGCAGGGAAAAGGGGGGTAGTTAGCTAGGTTTGTGTTTGGCTAGATTACCTTAGCTTATAGCTCTATTTATATGTATGTATAGTGAGTTATGTAGTACTAGTCTATTATTGTGATGAAGTGTATTTATAGGTAGCTGGGGGCCGGTGGTGTCACATGAAATGGTATATGCTATATTGATGTAGGGAAGGAAGGAAGGAAGGAACCTAGCTAGCTACCTCCGACACAACACAGCTTAACTGGCGGTGCCATATACTACCTAGCTAGTTTGACCACAATAAGACTACCTACCTACCTTCCCTATACATGTCATCAAAATATCTAATTGATAATTTAGGGTAAGATCAAATATACTCCATCCCTCCCACGAAAATCCAGACATTTGATTTTTTATTTTATATTTGATTTAATTTTTAATAAAGAAGATTTTGTTAAAAATATATTTAGAAACTAGACACGTTCATTTAACATATGTATATAAATTATTTGACATTATATGTCAACATGTTGAAGAAAAAAAAATCATAGATTAAATACTGAAAACAGAATGTTACAATCTTTATGGAACGAAAGAAGTATTACTCTCTTGTCTTTAATTGAGTTGTGAAATTTGCTTTAGGTGCATATAATTGTGCAGTCTTATTTGTGTTCATTAATCAATTGTAGATGTACTTATACAAAGTAGCACACCGCATTAGGTGAGAAGTGAACTTAACAGAAATCAACTAGAACTCTAACTCCTAATGAGATAAGAACTCTGCTAGCCTAAGGACAAGAGGACTTTGGCAGTTACTTAGCGTGCAAGGTAAGTCAAGTGTTACTTCAACACTTCTCCTCACTATACCCAACTTGTTATTTAGAAACTGAAACCGATCCCTCCCAAGTGCCTTTGTGAGTAAGTTTTCTAGTTGCAACTTGGAAGCAATATGCACAATCTTGACTTATTCACTTTGAACATTCTCTCTTACAAAGTGACAATCTATCTCTATGTGCTTTGTTCTCTAGTGGAATACTGGGTTTGAAGCAATGTGTGTAGGTGCTTCATTGTCACAGTACATTTTCATAGATGTAAAATACTCAACTGTCAAATCCTTGAGAAGAGCTTTTAACCAAACCATCTCACTTGTTAGTGTTGCCATAGCTCTATATTCAGTTTCTGCTGAAGATCTCGAAACTATACTCTATTTCTTGGATTTCCAAGAAATAGTTACATCTCCAAGTTTGGTAAGAAAACTTGTAGTAGTTCTTCTAGTGGTGGGACAACCTGCCTAATCTGCATCACAATATCCCTTCAGTTGTAGGTCACTTATTGCACGAAAGAACAATCCTTGAGTTGGTGAACTCTTGAGGTATCTTAAGATCTTTTTTGCTGCAAGTGCTCTAGCTAGCTTAGGCTCCTTCATGAATTGGCTGAGAAGGTTTACTCCATATATAGGAAATATCTTGCCAGGTGATGGTTAGATACAACAATCTACCTATCAGCCTTCTATATTTGTCTGGATCAATAAAAATGACTCCATCCGCTTCTCCAAGTTTATGATGTTGTTGAATAGGAAAAGTGGCTGGTTTGCAATCAACCATGCCTATTTCTTTCAGCAAGTGTGTAATATATTTACTTTGTGAGAGATAGAACCCAGAAGAAGATCTTGCAGCTTCTAATCC